>SNQN01001989.1:0-14817 GCA_008642245.1 Bassia scoparia | reverse complement strand
TAAAAAATTAAGAAAGGATCCATTTAAGACCCATTTAGGACCCAGATCCGTAGGATCCAGACGGATCTGGATCCGGGTCCTAAAAWTTWGGACCCTGATGGATCCGGGTAGGATCTGGWTCCTACCCTAAAAAACGGATCCGGGTCTGGATCCTAAAGGACCCTGCCCGGATCCGGTCCATTGCCATCACTAGTCCTCACCCATTCCCCACAAAGCTTTAAGCATCACACATTTGCATCTTGACTGATTGTCAAGCTCTTGTGAAAAGAAGCCAAAGAAGACCTTGACTTAGAATATCAACATTACCTCTCACCTGAAAACTCCCATCAACAAAAAATCATAAATCAAAACAAAAAACCAAAAATCATTCGTTGAAAAGAGTCCAAAAAAATTAACAACTTTGAGCTTATGACCAGAATTCTAGTCATTGTCTYATTGATTCCAACTCAAATAAGCCTTTTGCATTTATTCGAAACCATGTTTTCGGTATGACTCATTGGCACATTTACAAACACATTGACTGTATTGTTGGACATGCATCATGTTGATTCTAATTTATCCTCTGTATCCCTAATATCTTAGTTACAGTTCAACATACTATACAAAATTGTTTCATAATATCCAGAAGTTTGGATAAGCCATCACAATTGAAAACTAAACATATAATTAGAACTTAATGACACAAATTAAATACACCGAAGAAAAAAGGAAATATTAAATCAGCACAAACCAGCAAAGCGTCAACGCGATCATTAATAGTTCATGATCCTACRATCCAACTTTTTTTAAATCCACARCAGTATTAGTTTCTTTCAGCAACCTAATGCTCTCTTCATGAGTTTGATCAATTCGTGACAATTGCCCCTTAAAAAAACCTAATTCAAAGCAGAACCTTGAGAACTTTGAGATTCATGTTGTCCACAAAATTATAAAAAAATCCACAAATCAATAGAAATCCACAATCTTATACACTTAATTAAGACTGAATAAAGTGAAGGCATTCATAAAAACAAACAAAATCCCAAGAATAGATATTTAAGGCATCTTGTTAAACAACAAATCATAATCACAGAAAAATCCAAAATTAACAAACCCCAGAAATCAAACTTTGAATTAAAACTATATCAATAATGGGCATCTTCTTTCAAATAATAATAATAATATAACATAACAATAACAATAACAATAACAATAACCAATAAACAATAACAATAACAATAAACAATAACAATAACAATAACAATAACAATAAAATAACAATAACAATAACAATAACAATAACAATAACAATAACAAAAAATAACAATACACTACATACAATAACAATAACAATACCAACAATAACAATAACAATAAACAAAACAAACAATAACAATAACAATAACAATAACATATAACATAACAATAACAATAACAATAACATAACAATAACAATAATAATAATAATCAGTACAATATAAAAAGGAAGAAGACCTCTACTGTAGACATGAATAGTATGAACAGGAACGCTGTCCCACCAAGCCCACTAACTCAGCCCACCATCCTAGCCCACCCATCCGTTGCCCCCAAACTGCTACCCAAAAGCCACTCCCCATTCACGCTCACAATCAGTACAATATAAAAAGAAGAGACCTCTACTGTTAACATGATAGTATGAACAGGAACGCTGTCCCCACCGAGCCCACTAACTCAGCCCACCATCCTAGCCCGACCCATCCGTGCCCCCCACTCTGCTACCCCAAAAGCCCACTCCCCATTCACGCTCCAATATTCACCCTTCTCTTTCTCTCTCCTCTGGGAAGCTTAGAACCACGGTGGCTCTATGTGCTTCCCATCTTTTTACAACTTCATGGTTTACCATTTCCGAGATCCACCTGCTACCCTTTTCTCTTTTTTGAAGCTCGACCCTCTCCCTTTTTGCGAAGTGAATCTGCTACTATTCAATGAGAACTAACAAGTTGAGCACTTGAATTTCAACACTCAACACATCAATGTTGGCGATTGAGCTCGAAGATGATTTCAGGCTTGAGAGAACCCTAAACCTCTTGATGAGGATGATATCGCCTCTTTTAGGGTTCGAACAAGTATTCAATTTAGGGTTCCAATTAGGTTACTGATTTTTCTTTGGGTGTAATTGAACAAACTTTAGTTGGTGAAGTCTTTGAGTTTTGACGTTTTGTGGGTCAAATTATATGAATTGGGGTTTGTGCTATGATTTATTTTTGCATTTTTTTTATAATTTCATCATGACATGTTTATTGTTTTTCTGGATTTAAGTAATTGAATTTTGCTTTGTGTTAGTGTTTAAGTTTAAAGAACTCGAAGTGGTGTGTGCAACAAGATGTTGTAGGTAGAAAATTGCAAATTTGGTATAGTTGATTGTAAATATGATCTGAATATTTATTACTCCATATAAGTTTAAACAATTGTTTCTTTTGCTTTATAATTCAGATGTATTGGGTTGTTCAGAATGTGTCTCCGACAAGAGTATTAGAGGAAAAAATAACAGCGTGTGTATATTAAGGTTAGCACCTGTTTATTGCTTTCCAATTATGTAGTTGAATATTGCCTTGTGCTATGTTTCGGATTTTAGTTCGAAATTGTATATTTAATGCACCGTGTTTTAAGGGTTAGTACCTTTGATAATCAAAACATGAGATCCTTATGAATTTATCCTAAGTGGTCCTCATTAGAGATTGCAAAGTAAAGAAGATTATTGTAAGAATAATTTGTATCACCGTTAAGAGTCCATTTAAGATTTGGTTAAGATATGGACTAAATAATAAGTTATAGTAATTTTTTTTACAAGTAGGTATATTGATGATTTTATAATGAGGTTTGTTCTTAGTATCATTTTATTGCTGTAATTTGACTTTGAATTGATTGTGTTTTGGACTACTAGCATAGTGATTATTATGATTCTAAGTATATATGTCTGTGATTGAGAGTAGTTGAGGGTAAATTTGATGTGTTAATACTGTATTTCCTGATGTAAGTAATATATACCTTTTGCATAATATTCAAGAATAAAGCTGATTTACTTGTTAAAAAAAAAAAAACTGATTTACCCAACCAGAGTCCAACCTCTCCCTGGTTTTACTAGCCATAGATTTATTTTTTCTCCTCAGTATTCTGTCCCTATAATACTTTGTTATCTCAATGTTGAAGTAGTGCATTTATTTGTATTTGTAGAGATTGTCCGATGTGGATGGTAATTGTCGGACTTGCTCCTTGAGCTTAGACCATATCAACATCGAGCAGCTTTCAGAGTTGAGGTATTAATCTGGCCTTTCTTTCTATCAATAATGCATCATTAGTGCTGCATATACATCTATAAAATGGTTGTGTTTCTGTCAATTTCTGCAGTTTTTGTAAGGATACAATAAAACAGTCTATGGAGCTGATTCTGAAGTTTTAGACAAGTTCAATAAGCTATTTGAAGTGAAAAGCCTTGTGCTGGAATGACTTGCGATTAAAAGGTAATTATTTTCCTTCAAACATTGTAATCATATGATTATATACATTAGTGTTTGAGAATCCACAGTTTAATGGATTGTTTGATTTATATAGTTTATACTCTCTTTTTGTTTTTTTTAATGGATTTCGAATCGACTCCCTCCACTTCAACATACGATTGATAATGAGATCCACAGTTTATATAACAACCATCACATTTATATAACAAACAACAAAGTTTAAAACAAAAAAGAGAAGTATATAACTCATCAGATCTGCTACGACTAAATTACTTTGGATGCTCTAAATTATGGCTTCTAAGCTTATTATAATTGATGTTATTGTTCTTATATTATTGCTTTTGGTCTTGATGTTGCTGCTGAGCAAAGAGAAGCACTGTAAGTCTCTTTCCTTTTAATCTGATTATTGATTTTCATTTTTCAAGCTTCAATTTTATTGGGTATTGAAATTCTTTGCTTCTTAATTTTGTTTGTTGATTAAAGAAACAATCTAGTGGAGTAGAATTTAGTTGTTTGGTTGATTTTACTGGTTGATTTGAGACTTGAGTGTGTCATTATGTGGGTATTGAAATTTATTACTACTTGATGTGTGTTAAGTTGAATACAGACAATTTGCCAAAGTCATTCTTTAGTTTTCAATCACAAGAAAGATTGGATGTCTGTTACTGTATTATTTCGTATTTGTTTTGGGTTAGTTTGGCACCATATTCTACATAATAATTGTATTTGAACAGTATAGATTCTGAGTGAAATGGACATGTGAAATGGAATACTGGATTTACTCAACGTACCTTGTCCATATTACTGTGATCCCTGCCTTTTGACCCCAAAGATTGAGGTTGATGTTGTTCRGAGAAATATATCATACATAATATCAATCTTCTTTTTCTTTGAGTAGGAGGTTAATCACTTGATCATCTTTAGCAATGAMTTCCTAAATTATCTTCTTGCATTTCATGGTTGTGGCTTGTGGGGTTAGTTGTTCATCTTGATAATCTTCCTAAAAAATCTGCTCRGATGAAATTGTGAGGTTGTATGGATTTTGATGAACCCTTCTTTTTCTTTGAGTAACCTAAAATTTGCAGCTTTGATAAGTTAATTTTAGAATTAAAAAATGGATAAATTAGTGGCTGCTATTAAATTTGAATAATCCTAAACGACCCATTTCATTTTTATGGCTACTATTTTCTGCATTTATGATTTTGACAATGATAAAACTATTTTTACTTCATCATTACTTTATTACTCTTTCCTGGTGGTAACACTCAATTATAGTTAGTAATTTATGCCCTAGGTTGACCCATTATGTGCTTAAGACAGAGGAGAAAGGAAAAAGTGTGCTTGTTTAAGGTAAAAAAAAAAAGAGCAAAATTACAGAGATTTTGTGAGTAACTTATCATTCTCATAGGGACTCATGTCTAACAATATGTATGATGTTTTAATGTTCTATGACATTTGCTAGACATAACCTATCAACTCAGCTTCACTCATTAAGTATTATTCACAATTAAGTTAGTATTAAGAGGCAACCAACAAATGAAGAAACATCAAACCTCGCAAATTGATGGAGAATAGCAAGAACCTACTTCGAACACAGCAATAATAACCTTTTCTTTCTTTTTCTCACCTTAGCATGAAAYTCCAGCTTTTCCCTTTTGTATATTATTGTAAGACTTCTCCAATGATGAAATAAGTGACGAACAAATATTATTACCCACAAAAAATATTGTCCCATGTTGACATTAAAGTAATCATTGAGAAGGGAAAATCGTGTAATTGGCTTAAAATTTGACGATTTTGTATTTGGTTGATTAACACTAACTATATAACTGCACTGAACATCTTTTTWAAAATAATCAGCAAACRAATTTGTACTTCTCTTAAATAAATAATGAACAAGGATATCACCATGACCAAAAAGTACAAGTACCTYAATGAGCTTATAGACAAAACAAGGGACTACAAGGTGAAAGCAACAAGGCGACCTCTTGTTCTCATAGGGGGTTGTGGATGTGCTCTTGCATTGCGATAGCATTGAGTATTTTACTTGTATACAGAATTGCTAACAACCTAGGAGGTGGGGATTTCGCTTTAGCCTGTATTTGTCATCCAGTTGCAGTATATGATGATTTGTTTGTACTATATGAGTTATGAGTTTGTCAATATATTTCAAAGTTTCCACAAAAGAAAAACCTTGGTGGCTGCGTAAAACTTTTATGGGCTTAAGAATTCCTGTCTTTAATGAAATTGTGTTGCCATATTGTTTCTTCTACACAAATGTGACAAAATCTTAGTTCTTGGATTCGTATCATAATTTATTATAGTGAGAACTAGAAATGAAGTGGATGATTGTTATTAAAGCAGTATTATTAAGTGTCAAAGATAAACATCTTAAGAGGTTATAATAGGTAAATTATGAAAATCACCCTAAAGAGTATACGGTTAGAATAGGTCTTTGTGTTGGATATCGAACAGGCATGATGGTTTGCTGCTGCTATCTCTTTGTTAACGTGGTATCTAATCCACTTGAAGTAATCTTACAAAGGTGAAGCTAGCATTCGTCGATTATACACATTCTTGGGGGTTCATTATTCCTATAATTCTTTTTTGCTTCTATGAGTTTTCATCACGCTCCTGATGTTGTCGTTGCAGTGTGTTAGTTGTTTGAGTTACCCTCTTCCTGGATAATCTGGTGGTTTGATGTTATTGTGTATTGCAACTTGATTATTAAGTAACTTTTGTGTCTTCTTTCGTTGCATTCATTGAGAACTTATTAAGAGTCCTCTTATACAGTTTGTTTGACTTTGGTAAGAGTAGTAAGGAATAGTGTGTAATAGAAAAAAGGGTAAGAATGTAGATTGTAACTGTTCACCATCGCTTGACAGCGTTTGGTCTACTAAAATTACTTTTAGTAGTGGGATTTGTGCCTGGTAAGCCAGGGACAATATGCTTTATCAATAACAGCAAATGCTGATCACTAAGGCCATATTATTTACTATCAACTATTAAGAGCATTAATGAATCTTTCTGAGGTCCAAGATATCGTGCTACTGATAGTTGAGTTTGTTCTCTTGTGGAATGCATGCCCTGTAGTATTATTGAAGAAATTAGATAAAAAGTCTGGCAATATTAACATCATGCCTTCTCCTTGTGCTATTTATACCCTTACTCTTTTGGTTAACATTAATATTTTTTATTATTATTATGGATTCATACGCTTTGTCATGATGGAAATAATGTCGCTTCTTAGTTTGGCTGCTTTGCATGTTGATTTCTTGCAATAGAATACAATTATTACTTGATTTATCCTGATGATCAACGCCAGTTGATAATCCGTTTCAATTAGGATATATCATTACCAATAAGCATTAGCAGTATTACGTTAGAGTGTCTCTGGATTTGTTTTTTGGGTGTGACAGTTTAGTAAATGAGGCACATATTTTTGAGCCTTGTGGTTGCATCAACTAGATGACCATGATTCTCTTATATTGAGGTCTTATCATGTCTTTACTTGTTCTTAATAATCACTTCCTTGTTTGTAGTAGAAGATGCTGAATTTATAGTTGGATTTTTTGGGGCTGATATTTATATGACATAGAGGCTTGATGTCCTGCTCTTATGTAGTTGGCTATCTGACAGGATGTATCCCCTTTGGGCATATGATAACCTTCGGGGTTCTATGTCAAACCTCAAGCTGATCTTGAAGACCAGATGTATCTACAGCAACAGATAAATGTTGTATTTCATTCTTCTGAATTTCGAGAGAAAAATGTTTAGCATCTGATTATGATTGTGTGACATTTTGTGGCGTTATTTTGTTGTATTATTACGAGGTATTATTGGGTTGTTGTTAAAGCATTAGCCTTTTAGATAATCATTCATGCGGCTTTTGTCACTTTGTTGTACAGTAGTTGGTTTGGTTTTAGATGGAGGAAGAAAGATTCATATTATGCGGCTTTTGTCCTTTGTTAGTTGTATTCTTAGAATGTAAAATTCATGATTGTTTGGATTGAGTTTTTATCTCTCTTCTTTTAGATCATTACTATTATTCAATAGAGAAGCATGGGATAGTGGATCAAGTATGAGTCGAGATTGTTATAATCTCCATTAATGTTTTATAATATTTTATAGCAGTATTAGACTTCCTTAATCAATGCAAGATGGTAGGGAATTAATGATGCATTCTCCTACAAAAGGAAAGTGTTACACTATAGTCATATGAGATTGTGGCATGTATTGAATTTTTTGAATTTAAATTTCATTAATAGTAGAATCGTCGGGCAACGCGGCATCGCGGCCGGTGGCAACGGCTAGTATACTTAAAAGGGTGCCTAACAATGGTCGTTACGGCATGTGTATCGCTATTTGAGACGTGTGCCCCGCGGGGCTTTGGGCTAATGATGTGTAGATGTGTGCTTGAGCACAGAACCGCAGTGGTGCATTGGGGGCGGAGTGTTGTCGAGTAAGGGGATGCACTGTGCCTATACAGGTTATCACGGACGCCCGAATACAGTTGTGCCAAAACAATGGCCCACGGTCTGAATCCAGTAACCAGTTTCGGGGACATGGTAACACGATCGAACTTTGACCGATCCGCCGCGATGTAGCGCGCTCTTCGGTCTCATTGTAATTCCATTCAAGGACGATTATTGGATGCACGCAACTTAGCAATTTCAAACTTATTCGCGTTCTAATCCTAAAGTTGCTACTAAACGAAGTGAGTTCCTATTATACAGAAAATGACTACCTAGCTAAATATGTGACCCTTGATATCATAATATTAATCACGGTGCATAAAGATCGTTCTCCCGCCATAATTAATTCTGACTTTGAATGTGGTTCACTGTAATTTCCGGTCTTATTTAATTAAATTACAAAGCATGACACACAAACATCATATACAATACTACTCACTACATACTTACCTTATGATAATATATTATACCCTACTACGGCAATCAGGAACGATACCATCGTGAAACGTACACCCTACACGCTGACAGTACTTCATCTTTGACGTAGGAAATCTCGAAATGAAAAGGCACGATTAATCTAGCACACTCTACTTATAATTGAATATGGGGTACCTTAGAGGGTTTAAAGGGTACGGTGTTGCTACACGTGTTTTGGCGGGTTTTGTTTTTTGTACTGTTATCAATAGTAGTTCAGGTCTCGTGTAACCCCTTTAAACTCAATTGTACCCTTACATGTTAAATGTCTCATTTGGTTTGGTTTTCCCGTCTCATATACACTTGTTGTTTTTTCATCTGTATCCTGACTCATAAATATATATAGTCTCTTACATTGTACTTGGCAATCAAACAAATCGTTAGAATATAATAGAAGACGAATAGTGCTTTGATGCGAGTCGGCTAAACAGCAAATAAACATGTTAGTATTAACGATAATAATAATTAACAATGGTGACAATAATAAATGATAATGATAACAGTAATAATAAGTAATAATGAAATGAATTGATAAGACAAAAAATGAGAAGATTATGGTTCCTAGATATTTACAGCGGACAACTGAAAAGGTGGGGTTTTGCTTACTTTTTAATTAGTTTTAATTGAGAACTTCGTAATAGTTATTAGGTCAGTGTTAGTAAGAAGCGAAATGAGGGTTTCAGTTGAGCAACCTCAGAATTATAGCTTGATTTTCGTCTCGTGCGTTGTCGAGTTCGAAAGAGCGCTGAGACTGCGTATTTGTGTGTTTTGTAGTAGCAGAGGGTGGTAATGACGAAAGTGAGAGAGTTATGTGAAGCTGAGCAGAAGTGTGGAATTTGTCGGAATTGAGCAAAGGAGAAGTTTTTATGGACAGAAAAGGCGAAAAACGACGTATATACGCTCAGCAGAGGTATCATACGTTCTCGAAGCGTATATACGGTGAAGTTATTGACCTGGAACCTTTGTTTTGAGAAATTGCGATTCGTTCTCGGATTCTTCTCGGATGGTGATGGAGCTGGAGCCCCTTTTGCAAGATAAACTACGATTTTACGGGGTTCTAGAAACATTTCCAATGTATTTTTTTGGTTTTTAAAAGTATTAGATTTTTTTATGTATTTTTTTGTCGTATTTTGATTTTTGTAAATATTGTAAAGATCTCAGAAATTTATAGAACATCGGAAAAATAATCTAGAAAAATGGGTTAACCTCAGAAAGAATGAGTAGAAGCAAGAAAGTGAATAATGAAAATCACGTAGGCTGATAACATTATATTTAAAAGAGTCCTAGAACTAATAGAAAAGTTCTAAAAATATAGAAAATAAAATAAAGAAAATAAAAGAAATATTTTTTGCCTCTTATTGTGAACCTTGAACATGGTTGTCGAGCATATGACTTGCACTATTTCGAGCTTTTTACGAGGTTCAAAGTCTGCGTGTGTTGCAGGAATCAGAATTGATCACCCAACCGTGGTATGGTTTCGATCATTCGATTATCTTGTGGGGACGACATATAGGTGTCTACACTCATCTATCTTGTTATTAGCGCAAGTGTCAAATTATTTGAACACATGCAAGTCATTAGTTTTTAGTTTAATTGTCTTATGTTAAAAAAATATGATGTAGCAAGAATGAAGGACAGATTTTCTAAACATAAGACATACTTATCGAGCAACTCAAAACCAATTATTATTAGTGGAATTTGTAAATGTTCACATATTGTATATGTAAATGCTTCAATGTTAGTTGTATTTTTAGTTTAGAAATGTGATTTGTACATCTTCTGGATAATAATATCACGCCATCATTGAATTCATTTACAAAATTTTACACAGTGACAAAGAATCAAAATATGATAAATAGCATAGAGATACTTGCTGTCGTTTTAAGATTACTGGGCGCAACTGTTTTCTTGGCAGTTGGTTAAGAAAGAAATTAATGGTATACAACGAGCAAATTCGTAAAAATAATTTTAAGTCTAATAGGTATATCTCATTTTGCCTTGTGTTAAAATTATTTTGACTTATGTAAACAATTTAATCAATTGACGACGACCCGGGGAGCATACGCAGGCCAAACACTAGTTTAATATTAAAAGGTGGATGGGGTATTAAAAAGTAGAGTAAGAAATAGTTTGGGTAAGCTTAGCATTGTGTGTTAGTGAGATCGGCTGAGGTTATACATAAATTGGGGAGGTTATGCGGAAAAGTAAGTGGAAATGAAGTGATGAAAAACTGAGTTCAAAGAAAGAGAAGCAGAGGGGAGAAAATTTGACTTGCCCAAAGAAGAACTGGCCTATTAAAGAAGTTTGTATGATTGAGGCAAGTTGAAAAGAGTGTTTCGGAGAACTGTTCTCTAACGATTTCTCACTCATTTTTAAGCATCCTCCAGTCAACAAGATCTTCAAAATTCTCATCTCTCTCATTGCATCTGCTCTCCTCTCTAACACTTTCTCACTCTGCTTGTTTTTCAGTTTCAAAAATTTCAGATCACCCACACTAACACCAATGACCAGAAAATCAATCATCCCTCCTCTCTCCTACTTTTTGATCTTTTATCGCATAACTTTCTCATCCACATCTAATCATCATTTTGTTCTATATTATTGTTGTCTAATTCAAGTTATATGTCAAATTCTGGTGAGGCTACTGTTAACGTCCGAGATTGGTGTTATTAAATATTACGTATTAATATGAATCTTTTGGATATTGTGATTTAAATCGGATTAATTTTTAATTAATCGTTCTAATTGTATATTTTCGGGTTACTTTAATTAATTTTGGATCGGATTATTTATCTTAAAGACGATACTGACAACATTTAATTTATTTCGAGTCCAATTTATGTTTTGGTTCGGTTATAATATATTGTTATAGTTACTTTTTCCGAATGTGAAAGTTAAATTATATCATGGCAACTTTAAATTTTGGATTATATAATTCAAATAAATTCTTCCTATTTAAAATGGCAAAAAATTATTAATTCAAATTATTTAAATCATTGAATTAACAGTGAATATTAAAATTATATGAATATCACATAATGGGAAAAACCCTTTCAAGTAAGAAGGTAAAGCTATAGGCAAAACTAATTTTAACTTAAATTTTAACGATCACAGTATGTAGATCATTATTGTTGTATCACTTGTTCTGTTGATTCTCGCAAATGTGTATCAAGTAAGATCACACTTTTCAATCGATAATGAGTGTTGCTATCAGCAACTCATACTCTAGCTACATAATGTGTGTCATGTTGAACGAAATTCCATTTGATAATTAAAAACTTTTCATCATCGCAGAATTCCCCTTCGTCAATCGTTTCGTCATCCTCCGCGGTAATCCAATTATCTCTGTTGTTGCTTTTGGTTGGGCCGTCGAGATCGTATTTTGTGTGTTCGTATTGAGAATAAAAGCCTTTGAGTTGGTAGATGCAATGTTTGGGTGTTGTGGTGCAGTTTGAATCAGAGAAAGATTAATCGGCGTGTTAACAGAGGGTGGGTTGTTTTGACATAACTGATGATGTAGGTTTGCTTCATATGGAGGACTTGAAAGTTGGAAAATTTTTGAGGATGTTGAGAGGTTGAAAGGAAAACTATATTCATTGCTTATCTTTGTGATTTGCAAGTAACAAAATGAAATTTTCAAAGGATACAAATTAGAGTGTGAAGATTGAGATTTTCTCCGCACTCTAAATAATATGAAAGGATATTTTAGAGTTTTTAGAGAATTTTTGGAGAATGTGTTGCGGATTGTTTCTTAGTATGTTTTTTGGATTAAAACATTTTTGATTTTTATTGAGAATTAATAAGTTTTAAGAAGAGTGAATTGACTGTGGAAGAAAAATGATATGGGTGTTATTTATAGATCATTGAAAAGTTATCGAAGTTTTGTTATTTTTTTAGAAATTTTTTTAAATTTTTTTTATAAATGCTGGAAATAGGCCGAAAAAGCGATTAGAATAACTAGGTGCATAGGACCAGCTGGCGTGGACGTGGCGAGACCGGTTTGTTTTGCGTGTCTCTGCTAGTGACGCGCTGGTCTTTTTTTTTTTTGCGTTTAATTAAGCAAAAATGGGTCGTTGTTGCTTCCAGTTTGAGTGAAACGCGTGTCGTTTTGGCTTTTTTGAAGCGAAAAAAAGGAAATGGAGGGGGAAAAGCGTGGGATCCACTGGAGTGATTTTTGTCATCGCTCGTCATCTCTTAGACGAGTTTCATTGACAATTTCATGCCATGGATTTTTTTCACTACCATAAATCATTGATGGGAGGCCATGATTTTTTTTGTTCACTTGATCTCAGAGACCATAAAAAATATATTGAGATGGGCCAGTGTGTGTTATCATCATAATGCACAGTTTAGAATCACATTTGATTGTCAATTAGTGTGATATTGTACTGTGTGATTCATACTAAAGCATATATACACTAAAGACGTCCTGAATTGATCGATACAATATAGCACGAATAGTGTTACAATACCTAAGATTGTATATTACAGAGTGTCTTAATTAGGCGTAGTTACTTTATTAATGTACGTCTCCTCTATGCGGGGATTGAAATCACATGCAAATTGGACTTTGAAATTTCAACGATAAGATCTCAGTTGAAGTTGAGACAGGAGACTTATCCAGAACGAAAATGAGTGAGCAGGCATGAAGTTACATGTTCCTGACAGAGTGATCTCATTAGTTACTATATTTAACTGTCACGATGTTGCACTAGATGCATTAAATAGTATGTTAAACACTTAATCTGTCATCTAATCCATAAGATGATCATTTTTCTTATTTGCTGGAGTCAATATTAATTGCAACAGTGTTTTATTTGGAGCATCTGTCTTCTCTCTCTCTCATCTCTTCTGCTCGTGTCTCTCTTCGTCGGTCTTCTATTTACAGATGTTGCTCCTACTCTGTTATGTCCTCCCTATGCCTGTCTACTGAGGAGTGTTTAGATCAACATGTGTTGGCTTTTTTGCCCGAACATTAGGTATTTTCAGTCATTTCAGGTCAATTAATGTCTATCAATGACCTAATGCATGGGATTTACTGAGGCACTGGATTTCTAAACCCATGACACGATGGACAGCTGTTGGGAGGGTGGCCACGTGAGCCGATGAAGCCTTTCCATAAGAATGTGATCAATTTGAAAGGGTTGCGTAGAGTCACCTCTTAAGGTCGCCAATGGTGCGGACATCTCTACTTACGGGGAATGCAGCATCGACTCTGGATTCACACTAAATTTACGGGTGAGACACAGATTTTGATTAGGGAGAAGTAGGTCGCAGAAAATACAAGTGTTACTTAGAAAATGTTTTTTAAGAAGGCAAAAGCTAACAGATGCGCCAGGGGCGTTAGATCAGGAGAACTAAAAGTGAAAATATTAAATGAATATAAGCCATTAATGATAAAGACTGGAACGATGACGTGTGATTTTGAATGCGCATATCCAAAATTGTTAATATATTTTAGGAGGATGTCGTTAGTTCTTTTATGCCGGGGGGCGCGGTGTGTATAGCAAATATAAGGATTTTAATATTGATGAAAGTAAATCGATAATTGGTTTTTCGACATTTGTAATTAGTGTGTGTATGCCATAAATATGACATGGTGGATGTTGTTATTTTGTTTTATAAAAGAAATACTGTGTAAGCCCATGTACTTCAGGTAGCAGTTAGAAATAAGAAACACGTATTAAATCAGTTTCATGGAATCATAGATTTTTGTATACAGAACACACAGTTATTGTAGGAGTGGCCAAAGAGTACGTGCTCTGGGGTAATGAAAATTTTACAATGTACAGACAAATGAATACAGTACTTGTTGTACTTCATTAACAAATCTTATCCTAAAATCTTGTCAGGTTTTTTTGAATTTGGTTTATGAAGTTTTAATGTAAGAGTAGAGTAAGGACCATTTCATTACATTTATGTTCTATTGTTCATGTCATTATCTATCTTTTTATTACTTCTATTTCTTGTGTCATGCGTAAATTGGAAAAATTAGTCGTATTTAAGAATAAATTTCAAAAGGAAGGAAAAGTGAACATGAAATAACGTTTTAATGAGGCTCACGATCACACAAACTAGGAGTTTAATACGAATGTGCAACAAACACATTCTTCTGATAATTTTTTTCAGTTTTTATTTTTGTCGGTGAATTATATGAAGGTGAACTCTTTTGTCGGTTTTGTGGTGTGGTCTAGTGGTTAAACGATTATTAGAACTTATATACATATTTGGTTAGTTGCGCCTTAAGCACATCTCATCAATGGCAAAAAAAAAAAAAAAAATCAACGCCCCCCCCCCCCCACACACACAGTACACACTTTCTTATCATTATTTTTTTTACCAATAAGTTTCAAAATTTCTTTTTCGCTCAATTACGTTTGATGACAAAATTT
>SNQN01001988.1:30482-73407 GCA_008642245.1 Bassia scoparia | reverse complement strand
GCTTGCCTAGAAGATTCGCATATTATTTATAAATGAGCATTGATATTCGTTGAAGATTTGTTCTGCGTATGCTATGCCTCACTCGTACTAAGAAAAAGGATCTTATCGTAGGCTAAAGGTTTTATGGTACTTCAATCATACCAATGATTTAAAGACTATTCTCAAATACAGAGGATGCTACAAATTTTACATGGATTAAGCATGCTTGATTTGTGTATGAGAATTTAGGCACCCTACGACTCCTCATGGAGGTTTTATTGTGTAAATTGATGAACTTTAGAAAAGGAATCGTAACTTCTTGCTAGCTGTAACTGATGGTTTGTCCCATTTGGCTTCTCTTGCAGCACCCATAGTTACTTGGCCCGTAATTTTCGTGAGCTTACATTACCTTTCCTAGTGTGCATGAAGATATAGTACATTGTTGTCAATGATAATTTCAGGGCCAAAGATCCAGAATGACATTCGTAGTTCTGTACTAACTCTCAAGTTGAGGATTTGTATTTGTTGGGACAAAGGTATAAACGTTTATGATGCACATCGAAATTGAAATAATTTTATTTGGCGAGCGTTATTGTCAACTACCATTTTAGATTTCCAACTATATGGAACTCTCTAGATATTCGGTCATAGGGAAAAAACAGGCTTGTCCCTCATGTCGTAGGTGGTACTGAAGGAAGTGGTTATCAGCATACTGAGTAAAATGGTTTTATGGTTAATATCGTCCTACCTTTCAGAAGGATCATCCTTATCAGTAAGCAAAAAAAGGTGTTTAATGTGATGACAAGTATTTTTGAGAAACGTCCGAAGATTTTGTATGGTGAACAAAGTGTTTGAAAGTGAAAGACATCCAAATTGACATTTTGTAAGAAAAAGAACATTCAAAGATGCAATTCATATCGAAGTGAAAGAGTGTTTCAGTATTTATGATCTACCTTATTGGAGATTTCTTTTGTGAGGCATTCTTATGATGTGTGCACATTGAGAAAAATGTGTTTAATGTGGCAGTGTAATTGGTACTTGTTGAAATCCCCGGTAGACAAAAGACGGAGTAAGCTAGGCAGACTTTGAAGGAGCTTGGAATTAGAGAAGAACTCCTTTATTGTAGGGTGATAATAGAACCATAAAATAATTACTCCTGCAGTTATACGTCTATCTAGAAAGAGAAAATTGAATTTTGTCAAGTTTGGCAGGAGTTAAGTTCATGAAGGTTATTCTTCAATATTCGTAACTTGTGTCATTGAAAATTTGAAGCTTTGTGTGTCTTGAAGTCTCATGTTGTCATGTTGGTGATGCAACATCTTATTTACAGTAGGCCATTCCTTCTATTATTACGCTTAAAAAGTTCTGTCATATGCTGATCATTAGACTCTGTTCTTCTTTCAATTTGATATACAGTAGGGTAATTGATCTTGTGCTTGGATTATTGGGAGAGCGAGATGATCCACCATCCGGTGTGATTTTTCTTTGTCAATTACTATGTAACTTCCTCCATCTTCTTTGATGTTTGGTTCATTAATCTTTCACTAGTTATGAGATAAACTTTGTGGGCTCCAGCTGTATTTTGGGCGAAATCATGGGCTTTTGAAACAATAAAACATAAGGGATATGTAAAGAATGCTTATCGCTGAAGCCTGCATGTCCGAGCGACATGTTTATGATGTGCAGATGATTATTGCTTAAGTATTTGAAGAATGTGAAAATGTCGGATTCCCGAGTCGCGAATAGTGGGACGGACTTGATGGGAAAGGACTTTAGGTAAGGCACAACTTGATATGCTCCTGATAAACTTGGACTATGGACAATACATATGTTCTCCATACACTCGAGATGAAGTGGTGGTACAATTATCTCGCAAAGCAAGACTGGGCATCTGAGAGAAATCGGACGGTAAGAGCTGAAAAGCTTTAACCAGTTGAGCTTATGAACATCTTTCTAAGAGTGGTTTAAGAGTCAGAGTTCATGAATGAGCTCAAGAGATTCCTCACAAACTCTCTCTCTCACAATCGACTCAAGAGTTTAGAATATTGGAGCCACGATTTTCATTCCTTTTTATTGCTGCATTATGTCATTAAATGGCTGACATTCTACACCAGTATCCCATGATGAAGTCAGTACTATGCCCAAAAATAGTGGATGGACTGTAATGAAGCATACATTTTTCTAGTGCTAAACAACAACACCCAATTACAGTAAGAGTGATATTATGGAGTATTTGATTGTGAGCTGCATTACTTTGATTTTCAGTTCGTCTTTTTTGGGTTGCAATTGGGGTTGACGGCGAGAACCAGTTTGTGACAGATGACTGTAGGTTTTACATTGTTATGTTGAATCTAAGCAAAAATTGGTCATAAGGGAGATCCTTATAGTATACTAGCAGCAAGTAACAGAGAGTGTATAGCTAATATGACCCTGGATAACCCTCAAGGACAATGAGGTTGTTGCCCTTTTATTCGGACCTATAGTGATGGCAGGTAGCACCAGCCGCCATAACACCAAGGTTTCTCGTATTGCACATTATGACGCTGCAGCCGCGAAGACTGTTACATTTGAGGTGGGAATACTTTGACACAATCTCACTGATATCTTAGGATGCTATAGATGACCCACCTCGATGCTAGTAACTCTCCAGCGGGAAGACCATGACGAAGAGGATTTGGGGTCTCCGAAAAAAGAGTGTGAGGAAAATAACAGCGTTCGTTGCGCTACATGCGCAAAAACTTAAGAAGATTGAGGTTTGTTTTCTGTAATTAGGATTTTTGGGGATACATTACCCACACGAATAGGGCTGTACCTATTTTCTATTTTTAAGTCTTAATGTTTTTTCCCGAATTTTTTGCAATTTGGAGAAACGCGTATTCTACTATTCAGGGGCAGTTTGCAACTTATATTAGGGGCATAAGAAGCTCAATTATGTTAAATTATAATGATATCCAACTGTTGCGAATTAAATTATTAGCCCCCTTTATACACTAGCCGTTTTGGGTTTTCATATACAGGCATTTGAGTGACTAATAGATTTTTCCTTTTTCATTTTTAACGAGTCGTGTATTGAAATCGTTCAAGGAGTTTATTTGTGTCTTATTAATGTGTGACTATGCTTCTGTTTGTCACACTATTCAGTTTATAGCAACTGCTTTCCTCTTTATGTTTTATATTTAGCACTCGTTGTTAGTTTTAGTTATGATTCTACATGTTACTATCTTACTCGTACTTTTGTGTGAGTTCTACTTCTATTATTATATTTTGAATTTCAATTAATATTTTCCTTTTTTGTTTGAGTAGGCTAAGGGGTCAATAGCGAAGAGAATCATTCACTGGTCGCTATGGAGGTACGCGATGAGTGACCCAGATGAGAGTTGATAGTTGAGGGTGTGTGATTTTCTCTGTTTTCCGCGCCAACACCGGGTGTCTGTACTTACTCGTGGCAAAGGTGGGAGGCCATTCATGAAGCAAGAAAATCCAGGTTGGATATCATGGTACTAATGAAGACCTGAATCATCCATCCCTGGAGAACACACAAACTACCTTCTGCTCTCAGACGGGAGGGATATTATTGCTGTGACTTAGGCAGCTCAGTTATAAATTAAAGGACTGTCTGTATGTCCGGGAACACTCCTGGACGAAGTGTTAATGAATTCATAGCTGATAAGGTTAATTATTATTCATAATGTTATTTGAAAAATATTATATATAATTTGAAATTCAAATTTTTTTTATAATTGGTTCTTTTAATTGGAATATTACAGATAGGGGTTTCGTGGCTATAGAAACATCGTAAAGAATTGGATTTTCGTCTACGAGCGTGGAATTTGTCGGACGCGGTTGGAAATCTAGAATTAGGAGATGTTATCTATAGATCTCAGGCATGATAAGAGAAACCACAAAGGATTTGTATTTCGTACTGGGATAACTTGCAAACAGAAATGGGGGCGGGGGGAAGAACCTCTATACCACCCAAGATTATTTTTTCCGGTCGTGTTCCGTGTGTAATCCAAGGAGGTTCAAGATTGAGCCTTATTTTGTATATCATGATATATCAGGAACTTGTGATAATATCAATAAGTAATGTGAATAAACTGAGATTAACACTAAGTTGAGAGCCTATTATATATTGATTATTATAGTTACTAAGATTATACTTATCTATATAATTGCTATGTTTTTACTCAAACAGAGTTATATTACCTGTAAGTATATTAAGTATATTATTAAGAACTATAATACACTAGATATATTATTAAGGATTTCTCTTTGTAAGGAATGAGCGAACTAATTCGAAAAAGGCAAATTTGAGACATCGTGGCTACCGAGGAGGGCGCTTGGTTATCACATTTTGAGAAAGAGATTTGTAAGTCTGACTTTTATCACATAGAAACAAGCTTATTTTAACTGTTGGAAATTAAAAATATTTAAAAAAACTAATTTTTTTTCTTTCCAGAATTGGTAGGGGGAAAAAAAAGAGGTGGTAGACAAGGGTTCATCTTTTGTTCATCCTGATCAGTTCCTAAGCATTGGACTTGGATAGAGCTATTTCATGTGAAGACGGGAGTTATTACTTTAAGAATTACCATCTGATTTAGACATAGCTAAGGAAATTGTAGTTAAGCCCATCTGCAAATTTCACAAATGTTATGTTCAATACCATTACTTCACATGCATTTTTTTTTATCTAAGTACATCGATTGGAAGTCAACAAAAATACGGCAGAGATAGTTGTTGAAGAAGAACTCGCATTTTAGCAAAGTTATTACGAAAAAAGAGATGGTGTTGTTGTAGAGCCGTTGGATCAAGCATAACAAATAAGGAGTATTTGCTTCAACAAACGCACCCTAAGAATTACAGCCTGTAATCATTGCTGCCTCTGGTCCTTGCTGAATACAAAAATGATGGGCATGGGAAAAAGCAGGAATTATATGATGTCTTTTATAATGAGTGTTGTCAATTGAATCAGGAGCAAT
Source organism: Bassia scoparia (assembly GCA_008642245.1). Lineage (NCBI taxonomy): Eukaryota > Viridiplantae > Streptophyta > Magnoliopsida > Caryophyllales > Amaranthaceae > Bassia > Bassia scoparia. Next base: position 68,449 of record SNQN01001988.1, on the reverse strand, counting down.
TGATGTGACTTCATGACAAAATTTGGTGATTGTGTTGCAGGTAATGGGTTGATGGTTAGGTTTTGGGAGTCTAGATTCCCCAGTTGTGATCCTTCTGGACAAAAAGGAAAAAGTGGCATGGTGAATGATCAGTTTTTTCCATTTGCAAGTTTAGGAGTTCAAGATGTTGCAATTTGAACTTGCAATAGTGTGGTTGGGTGAATTTGTTGAATGAGCAAAGGAAATAGTTTGTACAATGAAGAGCAACGATAAGGAGGAGCATGGATCATGAAAAGTGAACAGGTTCATGAACGAGGTGCAACCACACCTATTTTTCAAATCTCCCTTTAATTGAGGTATATCCTTATTCATGGAGTTTACTTAGATTAAATATAATATATATTATATATATTATATATATGTATTGATGACTATGTATAATTTATATATAATATATATATGTTTATTTGTATTATAATGATATTCTCGGTGTTTTAAATTAAGGATGCAGCAAGGAGCAAGATGCAACAATCCTTATCAAACATCTCCAAAATCACCTTATACTACATTCAAATAAAGATGCAGTGCCGCAAGATGATGCAAACAATAATCTACCATTGCCGAATCACCGTTCATCATGTTTTTTATCAAGGTAATAGAAAATGCAACCAATCATATCACATCTCCAAATTCACCTTTTCAATTTTTGATCATCAAGTCGTTAAGTACCAAACACTGATAAATATCGTGCCGAGGCTTGACCAAAATGTGGTAAAAGGTTTTGGTAATTCGCAAGCTTGCACATGAGAAAATGGTGAGAAACAAATCGCTATAGAGAATACCAGACTTATGTGTTCCACAATAAGCATTTGGGTGTGTTGACATTGATTACATAGACTGCTTGGATGGTTGTTATTCAACGAAATAGGAGTAGCCACCTTTCAATCTTTTGAAGTAAGTACTTAAACTCCAATTTATTTATTTTGTTAATTTTTTTTCAATTTAATTTATTTATTTATTTTTTATGATATTTAGCCGAAGGTATTTGAGATGAATTTTTAAGAAGAAGGGTATCTCTGGAATGTATGGTTATTTGTGATGCCTAATATGCTTTTCTCCAGTTATTCACCATAGAGAAAAAGAGGATCGATCTGACTACTTGGCTAGCATTTTTGCATTATAATGCTAAAGAACAAAAACCAATTATTCATGGCACCTTATTACGAAAAGTAGTGACAATTTTTTTAGAATGGTGTTCGTATTTATAGTGATAGGTTTTTTTTCTTTCATTAAAAATTCCCTTCAGTGATATTGGTTGCAAGTATGAATGCGGATCTTTGTGTATCGGCATTGGTGTATAGCAATTATTAGTCCATGGAAGGGATTGGTTATTGGTTAGATCACCTACAGGGGGCTGCAATAATGAAGTCCGTGAATGCTTCGTAATAATTTATTGTGGAATGGTAAGATACTAACTATTGCATGGTAAATGGATTTTATTTTTATTAGTATTTAGGTTGGTATCTATTTAATCATTTAATATGTAAAATGATTAGGGGCGTTGTGAGTTTAGCATGCGATCCATACGAAGATCTCAAAAAAGTAAAAAGAATCCTAAAGTTGTTGAAAAAAACTAAAAGGTAAGGTTTCATATATATTTTTTTTACTTAATTGTTTTGACATGTTCTAAACATATGATGAAACTTATGTTCTAATTTTTTTTCATCGTTTGTTTGATTGATCTTTGTTAATAGTTGTCCTGTCAACCCAAGAGCTCCAAATATTGTGGATAGATGTATGTCGCTATATTCTTGAGACGATTGAAGTATAGATCCGGCACAGATTGATTTTGGAGGGAATTGTTTTGTCACAAACTTATATCAACCATGTGATGATATTGGTATTGAACAATACATTTGGATAATTAATATGATGAATTGGATTTTCAGGCATCACCTAATAGAAAGTATCGGATTGGGGAGTGTGATTAAAGTATACATATCAAAAACAATCTAGATTAGTGATAAGATTGCTGTAATTACTTTAGGGGTACATTGCACCGTATATGGCCTTATTCTTTATAAGAGTGTGGTGTGTGGTGTAGTGCTTAAGAGTTCCCTTCATGAGTTAAGTTAGGGAATTATAGAATATTTGACTTGGTAGTTATGGAGTCATTGAAACATTGTTTATTACCTGAGGGATTAGATGCTACGATGATGTTGTACCATTCTTTTTGTTGCCACCAATCATGTGTTAACGGGCACGCGGGGCAAGAATTGCACTATGTGGAATGATTTTTGACATTTGTTTGACATATGGGTGTGATTTTTTTAGATATTTATTTTGATTTGGTATTGAGACAAGTTATGATGTATTTATTATAATCCAATTTGGGGGTTGTTCCTTATATACAAAGGAGATCTGCCAAAAATTTTGGCTCAAATTTGTTATTTGAGAATATTATTGTAATTAGTTGGTTAATAAAAAAAAAAAAAAAAAAAAAAACAAATAATTTTAATGCATTATTAATGTTTGTGTTTTCCGGGGGCTCTTCGACTTATTCTCAAGGAGAGCACTTGATCAAGTTCGAGACTTATGGATTTCTAGGTTGTCAAACTAGCAACAAATTGGAGAGGAAGCAGAGATTTAAGATGTGTTGTAATCATGGCGAATTTTTTTTTTTGAAAAATATTTGAGATTAGAATTCATGAAGAATTTTGGATAACCATATGACTTCTTTTGTGACAGGGAATGACATTTTGATTTTTGGAGTATCTACGTCTAATTATATGATGAAATGGTGTATTAAGTTTGCTATTATCTATAGCTGTAATTGACGCCATATATTATTTAATGGCAATATATGGGATTATTACAAATTATATCGTATTGGTCTTTTTATTTATTTAATACAGTTATTTTGTCACTTAATTGGTTTTAAAATAACATGAAACTTGCATATTGTATAGCTTATTTTTATGGTGATAGGGGAAAGAGACACTCCTAATTGCTTGTTTCTCTTAGTAGGGCAAAGAGACACTCCTTAGCTAGGTGTTTTCTTTTGCTGGGGCTGTAGATTTTTTTACTAAGAAGCACAGAGAACACCTCATAAAATGTTAGTTTTCTTAATGGGAAGAAAAGAGAAGCCTATTTATGACAAATGTTTCTCGTATGTTTTACTTAAGAAATCTAAAAAAGGGGTGTTCTCTTAGGCGCTATAGAACTTCTGACATGGAAGAGTCCTAAGGTGTTCTTTAGGCTATTTTGACCGTTCTCTTTTACCCTTTTTGTAGCTCAGTGTTTGTGAATGCGCATGTCTTGCAAGTGCGTTTTGCAAGAGTTTCATTTTAATTCATTCTTTCTTCAACATTGCGATTGTTGTACGGTCTACGTTCCATTCTTGAATGATTGCTCATTTTGCAGATCCTTTACATATCATCTCTTTCTGTTTCCGTTCTTGTCACATGTTGCGATCTTTGCGAAGATTCTTCTAACCGTACAATATTGCGGTTTGTTTGTATTTCTCCATTCCATCTTGTAGATTACGATTTTGCAAGATTCTATTTCCAGTTTCTATCTCAAATCATCTTTCAAATCTCAACTACAAAAATTGACCTTTGTGGGATTGCATATGACATAATAATACATGTCAATCTCGATTGTCACACGCTATACTTGCATGGCTTGTCCAATTGTCGACCCTGATGATTTTGGGATTCTCGATTTCAGATTAAGCTGGGAGGAACGAGGGAGTATCTGTAGCTATTTACATTAGGTGAGGTAAAATAACCTTTGTTTGATAGTACCAAGTACTTTGACAGACGATCTTACGAATAATCTATACAGGGATCACAGCCAAGTGGGGGTCTGTGATTACTAACATTTATTCCCTCCATAAAGACAAATGATTGAAACTATACCACAATGCAATTGGTCCAATTCTAAAGAAATCTCCCTTATCAATGCTCTAGAATCTCAAATTTGCAAGCCTAAAGCGGCCTTTTCTTGTCCAAGCACAATTAAAAATAATTTTTATTTCAAACTATTTAACTTATTTTAGACTTGTTTTCAGATGTTTCGCGCAAACTTTTTCTGATTTTTCTAAGATTTTTGACAGTGTGTCGAATTTTGACACAATCTTTAAATAATTGCCAATAATATTATTTAAAACTATTAAAACAATTACAAAAATTCAAGAAATTTGCCACTGCATTGTGTTTTACAAAGATTATTTGTTTATTAATCCTAATTTTCAAAGCTGGGGACAATAGTTTATTGAATTTCCGTAGAGAAAATAGCAGCAACCCGAGCCAAATGTCTTTCGGGAGCTTCGGACCACACCCTAATGTGTGGCCGCACGTAAATATCTCCCCAAATCAATTTTGTGATTTGTGTTAAACATCGCAACCAAAAATAAATGGATATTTATTTTCGATTGATTAGTTACGCACTTAAGAAAAGAGGCAAAACGATGTAGCCAAATCAGGGCAAGTGTTGTGTGCGACTTGGGCCACTCTGTTTTGGCCGTATTTGTGGCGCTTCAGGTTCATATGCTTATTTTGTCTTTGGCTATAAATATAGCGGCCGAACACTTATTTGCAAGATTCAGCATCATACACTTACATACTCCTCCGTACTCCTCTAAACACTCAAAGAACTCTGTCGCATTCGTGCGAAAACATGATTCAACTTTCGCATCAATCAAGAGATTAGGCATTCGAAGAATAGTTCGAGGATGTTGACGACAACTTATTGTATACTATGAGGCCACCAAACTCATAAAAGCTCTCTCTTTTTTCTCTTTCTCTTTAATATATTCTTTGATTGCTTGTTTTTATCATTTGGATCTGTAATATTTGACTAATAACTATTCAGAACATCACATTAACAGTAAATAACCTCTTATTTTCTTTCTTTTCATCAATTTCATATATTGTCATACTAACATTTGTCCTTTGATTTTGCTATGTAATAAGCGATTTGCAGGCGATTTCAATTTAAACTCTAACTATTGTTTTGCACTTTTTGTCTTATCTTAGATGCTGACGGGGTTAAGTCTTCACTTGCTCCCTGTATATTTCTTTATTTATGGTTTGATATTACTTCCGAAGCTATAAGCCTGATTACGACCTATTAATTGATTGTCCGCCTAATAAGATAATTAGATGGAATAACGGATTTAGGTCCTTTGAATCTGACTATTAAAGTGAGGAAATGATTAATAGTCTTACAGCATTATCAAACACAGCCTAGGTGAGAAGCGGATCTGACGGACTTGGCGCCTCGATGCGGGCGAGAGAGGATAGGCCCACGCCGAGTGGTTGTAGGGGCGGAGCGCGTTTGTAACTAAGGATCAATACAGACATATATGTTGTTCGACAACAATTGAAGCAAGACTTGTAGAGGCCGTAGATGCGGGGCGTGGTGGTGGTTGTGCACTACTTTGCCCTTATCTCGTCTTAATTCCAACGCTTTGGTGCACTACGGACTAGTCCGTTCACTTCTTTTATGCAAATTATAGGCAAGGCTTAAAACGGGAATTTCGCAGTCCCGAAAGAGTGCAGTAGACGGTGGCGACTTCCTCTATTCGATTTCGAGTTTCTATGCCCTTCAATGCCAGCATACTCACACTATGTCAAATAGCTAAGAATTGTAATTTTTCGCAACGGTGTCGTCAACCGAGGACTGAGTACTCGCGGGGAAGGAATGGCCGTCTTGCCGGGTGCACCCACGCACAGTACAGAATGCTAGGAAAGAATTCTTGTTTGTGAGGTGTTTGCTTTGGTTTGCACTTAGATTGTAGTAAAAGGACGTAGTTTATGTCTCAACCTTAGTCGCGCCATCGTGGTATGTAGGGGCGAGTTGTTCGCTATTTGGTTCGGAAAAACAATTATTAGCCTCATTGATGGGTTGAGGAGTTTTCGTGGAATGTTCTGGTTGATTTTGATTTTGATTATGCAAGTGTTATTTTTTACTAGAAATTCGTGAAGGTTTGTATGCATTCTTTGTGTATATGTTGCGGGGTCTTGCTAGTAGTTTGGGCGTTCATGTGATCGTGTACAGTCTTTGGAATGTAATAAACTGTGATTTGTTTCTTGCTATGTATCGTTTTTTATTTGATAGGACTAAACACATTGGTGGTGTTTCATTCTAGTTATTCGGTTCACAAGTTCATATATTGCTTGGACTTGTTAATCTCTTTGTCCGTAATTTTGAGCGATACCCTTATGGTTGTGCTCAAGGGGAGGCAATTCCTCCTTGGGATTTGCTGGGCGTTTGTGCTGGTTGGTTTGGTTCGCTATTGTTTTGTTTGGTTTTGGCGGAGAAAACAAGTAAAGGTGGAGAATTGTAAGATAGGTTGTTACTCTGTTTATCAAGTTTATAGATATTAGATGGGAGTAATTCGGGAAAGTATGATGGAGCTTTGGCGGGTATACCGCGGGAGCAGGCAGTTTTGCCTTTCATAGCTGCTGCTAGACTATCGCAGTCTTACATGATTCGGAGCTTTAGTATTATGGTGCTTCATGGTAAACATTCGGCCGAATAGTTTTGCATTGTGGTCTTGCGATGGACTTTTGGCTGAATTAAATCTTCGCTCTTTCCCTTTGCTTTGTCTAATTAAGTAGGATGATATTATTGCCAGTGGCAGGTTAAGATTATTTGATATATATGTGTACTTGTACCAGGATATATATATATGATATTATATATTTTCGAGTATTCGATATATATTGTTTTGTTTTAGGTTAGGGTCGTCAAGTCATTAATGTTATTCATAGCACTATTACTGGTGAGAGAAACACACTTGAGAACGTTTATGTTCAAGTTAATTCTTTGGATAGATCGAGAGTATTAGTCTCTCGAAGCAATTCCCTTTGAATTACATACTAACTATTATTCGCAATAGCCAGAGGTGTAGCTCATGATAGTGTAACTAGGTAATAATCTGTGTGTTCTTGTGTTTATCTTATTTGTTTGTTAATTGTTAATTTGATTCGATTTCGACGCTTCCATCCAAACAGTTTAATTTATTGTACTAAATAATTACTTTTTTGGCTTTACATTAAATTCTTAAGTTTTTAATTTTTCTGATTTGTTTTATGACGAGTACCCGCTCTATTAAAAAAACTCTATTTTCATAATTTCATGATTTTTTCATTTATATTAGTTACTTTTTCACTTTTTTCACTGTTCACTTTTTATTATGAAGTACTAGTAGTGTGTTGTAATTTACAATTACTTTTCATTTGGATTAGGTTATAGTTGACTTTATATGTTATACAATTGCTTGTGTCTCTTATACCTTACTTTTTTGCTCTTCTTATTAAGTAGCAAGCTCACACTCTAATGGTTAGTTGTCTTTTAATGTATTATGTTTTTTTTTTCAATTTTATATTAGTAAAGTAATTCTTCTCAAAGTAATGCCGCATTGAGTTACTGTGCTTTAATTAATAGTTACTCTTTTCTATTGTATGATCTATGATGTACTCCTCATTTAACAAAAAAATTCTAAAGTCTTATTTGGTTGTAGCAAAAACTTTTCAATATGTAATTTCCTTAAATTAGTAATTTTTAAATACAAAAATATGCTCACCCTACATCCCATAAGTTTATCTTATTTTTTCGCGCGCTACCCACTACCAAAATATCAATCCACATATGTATGGAAGTATATTTGGTTGTGTGCGATCGGGTCCTACTAATATCTACGAATAATTATTGTTGGCCCTATTCGGATAAGAAGCCAGAAGTTCTTCGCGCTGGTGTACGGTTCCTAGTTCTTGAATGTCAGCTATGAGTGTGAAGATGCGCTGGCCGTTCCGTAAATATCTCGACACTGTGTGACCGTAGATTTTAGATATTTGAGTGACGAGGAGATAAGTTGTGGTCGAAATGATACATAGATTGGTTGATCAATCGTGCTGTGACAAAGAGGGTTGTTTGTGTGATATGGTGGTGTAGGGTGGTGATGTTGATGATAGTTGGAGATAAGGCTGCTGATGTGATGGTTGTGGTAAATGGTGGCTGTATTCGGAGGTGGGTGATACAAAGTTTGTATTGATTTTGTGGTCGGATATTGATTGATTAAAATTTGGTGTACAAGGGTGTCGTATATTTTACTATGGTAGGTGAATAGGTGTTGAAGTGAGATTTTAATAGGTCAGTTTTCTGGTGTAGTGGTGGTTTGTGAGGTGATTGGTGATGGATAGGAGTCCGAGCCCTCGGCCCTGGGTGATACAGATATGTGGGTATATAAAAGGTTGACTGAAATTGGATTGTGCTTGAGAAATTGTTTTTGTTGCGCATGCTCCTGTAGTGATCTTGTGAACTGAGTGCGATCGGTACTGCTCAGCGCCAATACTGGTTCCGTAGTATTTAATACATGTTGTGATCTAATTGTGCGGTGCGAGAATGCAATGAAAAAGACGACAATCTTATATATTATCGCAAAATTAGTAGAGGTATGATCATTCGCTGTATACCTTGCTTGTGGAACATCAGTACGCGACCAAAGAAAGAACACTACTTGAAATCTGCCATGCAGCACCGAGAGCTGCAGCGCAAGGCCAACAAGCACAGGGGTTGTTCCAGCAGCATCATCGAGGATGATAGGTGATGTTGTGACATGAGATACAGTGCCTTTAGCTGTCTAGTTTCATTTCATGATGGGAGAGTTATGTGATAAGATACTTATGTTTAGAACAAGATCAAGACAAAAGGATGAAGTATTTAAGAGCTTGGGAAGAACATAAGGTTATTAGAAAGAAGGTGCTGTGAAGAGGGCTTTGATGTGGGCGACTGAGTGACGTCACTGGCGCGTGATTTATCGTGTTAAGAATAATGTAACGAATACTCCATTAGATGAAGAGGGAGGTCAAGTGGAGTCTCGATGGTTACCGAGAGGCCGCGTAGGGAGTTGAGCCGTAGAAAGTCAACAGGGGACGCCCGAGAGGTTGATGTTCGTCCTGCTCTGGTTTGATCTCAGTTTTGACGTGGTTCTGAAAAATTTGATTCTCAGTCTGGAGACAAACAAACACTCCTGATGGAGTGTAGATTGAGGTGATGTCTTTACGCATAATGATGGAAGTATGTGGAAGAAATTGAACGTGTTCAGAAGAAAGATTTTGGCGACAGTTCTAGCGAGAGAGATGTATTGATGTGAAGAGAAAGCATTAGGATTTAGTGAAACGGGTTTATTGATTTAATCGTGATGGTGTGCTGTTCGAATAATGTGTTGAAGTGGGATTTGTACTTTGATAGTTTGATTTACTTTTTTTGTTATGTGAATTTCTCTCTTTAATTGATACTATAGGGTATAATAAGTTTTATATATGGTTTATTATTATACTATATCATAACGTATAGTTATATTATATAGTTTTAATAGTTATTATATATTATATATGTATATATAGTATATCATAATCTATATTACACTTTTCTTATTTGCAATTATACAGATTACTTTTTCTGTTTGTCGACAATTGACTTTTATCTTATAGCATTGCTTATGTTGCTACAAATTCTTGTTGTGTTTACATAACAATATTTTGTATTGTTTGTAAATAGCATTGTTACCTGTGTTTAAAATAGTTGATAATTGTTTATTCATCATCTGTTATTTTTCTTTATCATATTGAGTTGCTTTTTTGCTTTCCTAGTTTAGATTTTGCTGTATTGCTTATTTGTCGTATATTTTTTTAGTTGCTTTGTGTATTGTATAAGAGTTACTTTTTGTTATTTCGTTGAGGATGTGCTTGTGTATATCTATGTTGGATTGGATGTGCTTGTGTTAATATATTTGGTTAAAGAGTTACCTTTTTAAAAAAAAAAAGATTTACTTTTTGTTTTAAATAGTTTACCTTTTGCTTATTTGCTTATAATTTTTTTGAGTGCTTTTGTATTTCATGTGAGTTTTAAATAGCTGAGTACTTTTGCTTATTTTCAATTGACGATGTGCTTGTGTATCATTATTTGGATTGAGGATGTACTGTGATTCGATTTATTATATTATTTAGTTATAAAGATTCTTGGTTTTAAATAGTTCCTTGTCTTTATTTGTTTATAATTTTTTGAGTGCTTTTGTATTTTCCATATAGTTTATAAAGTTACTGTTTTGCTTTATACGATTGAGGATGTGGTTGTGGATTAGTAAAAGAGTTATTTTTGTTTAAATTTATTTTTTGTTTTAAAGTTACCTTCTTGCTTATTGCTTATCAATTTTTTAGAGTTGCTTTGTGTTTACCCATGTATTTATAAAGAAGGTAACATTGTTTTCTGTTTTTGTCAGTATGTGAGGAGTGATTTTTGTTGAATTATATAGGATGTCATTTTAGATTTTTTTATATCCCAGCCCAGAGGGAAGCGGTTAATACAGGACAAAGAAGGATGTAGTGCTTTATATGCGTTTTACCATGAATCCAGTGGGGAGCTCTACTAATGTAAGTGTTTGTTAGAATGAACGTTATGTTGTTTGTGTGTATTCTTTTTGCCATGAGATGTGCAAATCGAAGTCACCCTGTTATAAGTATAGAGATGTAGTAACCTGATATTTGGTGTGGGGTTGCTTAATTTAGTTATTCATTCCTGAAGTATGATTAGGACTTGTATCGTAATTCAATGTATAATTGTATGTTGATGATCTAAGGAGAAAGCTCCAATATATACTCTATTGTTATTGATTTTTGGAATTCCTGGTTATTGTGTACTTGCCAGTTGACCCCCGAGCTCTGTCCATAATGAGATGAGGGAAGCTGACGACAATTATCTGGCTAAGCGTATGGGCGTATTATGGCGATTGGTGCATTATGATTGTCCAGTTTTTCATTTGGTTAACTTATCTCATATGGAATGATGACGCGACTGGTCTAGGGATTGACCGGTTCTTTCCTTCTGAACTAAACCGACACATTCCGTACCGCTTGCGGTGGGGACAACCGGTGCTTGTGCGAGGATCTTGAGAATGTGAAGAACCTATCTGAGTGGGGTTGCATGCTGTGATCACAGCCGACCAGTGTTCCGCCCGCGATTATAGCTCTCCAAAACAGTCTACGCTCTGTCTCGGTACTCATGCGATGTTCTTCGTCAGATGTTAACTTTCGAGATCTCTGTTTCTGAACCTTTTATAGATAGATAGTTCATATTTTTCGGTCTTCAGTCTCCGTATCCCTGTCTTCTTGGGGCACCTAAGACTCGAAAGTGCCTTTAAACGCCTTTGTAAGTCTGGTCATATCAACTCTGACATTGGATTTAGCCTATAGACATTGGCTGGGGTCAAGGGGATTGGAAGGATGTGTCCAGTATTTGTGCGTCCGTCAAGAAGCATAATCGGTTGGAGGCACGTGTCGCTGTGCAATATTTCAGTATAGAGGCCATGCACCTACCCTCGGGTAGAAGGTGTAGATACGACTAACTTACCTGTGACCAAGTATTAAAAGAAGGTATTACACGGTGGTGACCCTGTGGATGTTCGTAGTACGGAAAATGAACACCATAGGGCTCTAGTATGAGAGAGTTGTGAAGGCGGCAGTGTTGTGCCGTTAGAGCGAAAGATTTTAATACGTCTCCTCCGCATCGAGTAAGATTGTAACTTGGTGGGATATATCCTTTTGTGTGAAATTGTGTTGGTTTTCCCTATTGGCTGCTGCTTGGAGTTGTGGTGAAGATAGTCTTGAGTTCCTGTTTTTGGTGCTCCGCCGGGAACCGTCCCGTTGTGTTGAATGATGTTTCCCTGAGGATTAATTATTACAAAAGCAGCTTTAAATCATTGCTATAAAGAGTCTATATGTAATCACGTCTATTTGAATTTATGCGCAATGAATCAGATATAATGCCCTGAATTCATGATAAATTATTCTCTATCTAAGAATAATTAACGTGGTAAGATGTCTTGTATGTTTAATATTACTCTGCGAGACGTGACTGGCTTAGACATTTAAGTATTCTGTTTATACAGTGTTCTCTAAATGGGACCTTGATTTATTTTCTCATAATTCTTCCTCTCTCGATATCTTCCATAACCTTTTGCTCTGATTGTCAGTGCTCCCCCTCGGGTCTTCTCAGGCGGGCCTAGTCTCGTGAAGTTATGTTTGTGTTTTGAGTTCTTACTGTTCGTTATCTGTCAAACTCCCCATGTCATGCTATATCCTTCTGAGTGGGTTAAATTCTCTCGTGGAAGGAAAAAGTCAAATAGAATGGAAATGTACGAACGAACTAGTCCCTCTAATGTTTCCAATAAGATTTCGTATTTAACACTTCTAATGATTGAGAGGGTACTATCTAATATATAAACTCTAGAAATAAAAAAACCGCCAATAATGACACTTTAATTATTGTTAGCATAGTATACTTCTTTGCATAAATCTAATAAATTTCGCACACCGAAATGTCAAAGTGTAGTTAACTGTAAATACTGTTTATAAGTGTGACCGTAACTAACTACGTTTATATACACGGAACAGTCGCAATTACCCAAGACTGTGTTGTGACAGTCATATAGTCGATCTTTCGAGCTCACTCGTGTATTACGGAAAATCATTTCCTGTGATTAGTATAATATGTCGGTCTATCCGAGTTTTGTATCACTATATTTAGTTTGTTTATTGATTTTGGATATATGGGTTTCGAGACTTACTTCTTATTTGACAATGATTTGCATACAAGTAAGTACCTATACTCCATTACTCATAATAGATCGAAATTAGTCCTAACTTTTATTAATCTAGATTCTCTGATTTTACATACCATATTTCGTGAAAGTGAATTGCGCGTACAATTAGTTAACATTCGGCCTTTTTTTGTATTTTGTGTTTAACATAATTTATTACCTTCTCTCTCTTTATAACTTACATCGTTACTGCGCGGCCGATACTATACTTGAATTTTTATATGTTTAGGTTACGAAGACTCCGTATACTGTACTGCTTGTATCATGTATAAATCTAGAATCACTAAATTTTTTTGCCATTCACATATACGAAGGGAATTATAAAACTCAAATTATTGATAGAAGCAGATTACTATTTGTAAACCTTTGAATGGGAAGAGAAACGCATAAACCCCATCCGGTAACTGACACATAGACACATTCTACTAGGGCTCATTAACGTGATCTTGAATAGAGTAGAATAGGTTAAAGTTTTGTGTATGTTGTTCTCTATCGTGGGGAACCTCTGCTAAAAATAGCAAATCCGGGCGGTAGCCACATCTTTATTCCCGTGCGAAATGCCTTACATACGAATGCGGGTGGCCTTTGTTTTAACTGATTGATATATTACATCTTAACTGGACAGTAAAAGCGTGATATACTCTCAAGCGCTCAGGATAGATCCCGCCTGGTCTCTCGAATTAGAGATGAACTGAACCGACGAGGCGCTGCGTGCGACGAGTGTGTGGTGTGTGCGTTGAGTCTCCCCTGATAGTGGGTGCGCTTGTGTGTGTTTTGCGTCATGTGTGTAGCTGTAAGTGATATGCCAGTTTGCGAAGACGGTCTTGCCTTTGATATAGCTTAGTAGAGGGAGCGACGTTTCGTAGGCTGACTGCGATGGCTCGGTAAATCTTTCTGTGCATACTCTACCCATAAGACTCTGTTAAGTATTAATACAAAAAAAACTAATGCTCATGAGGTCTGCCTAGGGGGTACCTATGACGTGTGTTGTAGGATTTGGCCTTAGCTCCGCAGACCGTGAAAACAGACTCCCGATGGCCGCACCAAGTGCCAACCAATATAAGACAAAAGAGTTACATACCATGCAATATGTAAAAATAAGATTGAAATTTAATTAGCTGTTAATATTATGTAATATAAATGATCCACAAATAGTGACTACGATCATTAACCATAATATGTGAAATGCATATTTTCTAATGCCCTGTTACTGACGTTCATGAGTATCTTAACGGATCCTGGTGGCTCATCTTGTCCAAACATAACTGGCACGATAGTGATTGATTAGCATAAAAAAATTACCAGCTAACTCAATTTATAGCACACTTTCCGGACGATACGAAACAGCCCCAACTATGACTCCTGCACGCATAGGTTGACAAAATCTCATGTATTCGATCTTTGCATGTGGCCTGGCTGTTGTATTTGCCACTTTCTGTGCGTTTAATCCCCAATGAGCGGTGAGAGTTGGCGGTGGTGCGACGTGTAAATGAAGAAAAAAAGCCAACTATTAGAAAAACCAAAAAATTAGAGGAGCTTAATACGCCAATGAAAAAACCTAGCTTCCAGATATAGGAGGCCGAACTCTCTATATGATTGCTTGGAGAGACTCACCGTAAACGAAAACTATTAAAACAAATACGTAGGAATTACTGGGTCAAAACCCCGCCTCAGCCGCGCCCCACGATCCTAGCCGCCATGCCCTTCCACTTCACTGATACACTTCTTCGCGTAATCAAAACAGCTCGTGTCCTCAATTTCGCTCTCAGCAAAAGCTACTACAAAATGTAAAATTACTGCCTAGTTCATTCAGCAAAAAACGGACCACAGGCACACTAGGTGAAATAAAACAAAATGACTACCAGAAACGAGACACCAGTTTTAGTTAGAGGTTCCGACATAAATATGAAAATCTGAGAACGAGAGGAGAAATGAAAAACTCAGAGAGAAAACGAATATATTCATTGAAATTATCACAACAAATTAAAGGAATTCCGTATGAGAATATATGGTGAATTTAGGTTTTGCCAAATAGACATTATGCGCCTCCCAGTTGAATAGTTTGCAGAGGAGCAATACTCAACACCCGAAAAAACTCTTGAGTCGCGGAAAAAAAAAATAGAGTGAGTTTAAACCGCCCCGCTAGTCTCAAGAATAGACTAGAAAAAAGAAACTCAATAAAAAAGGTCTATTTACAAGAACCATACACAGCAAAAGATACACAAGGTATAACGTACCCGACACCGTGACACCAGCGGCCGCCGTCGCAAATAATAGCAGATGCGAAGATTAACCGCAGAGAGCGTAATCATGGAGAAGGGATAGAGCTCCAGCCACGATAAGACAAATAAATGCACACTAGTCAAGTGTTCACCTCTACCGTTACTCGTCGTAACTGACCAGATTAATAGACTTGCTAATTAGCCTCGAGCGCAGCCCTCTCCCCACATATAATGCCTTCTGCAGCCTGACACAGCAGTAATGTCGAGTGAGTCCTTTCTGAGCCAAGAAAAAATGACTGCCCATACATCTATACCTCCTACCCAACAATGCTATATATCTCATTAGTTTCAAAACATACAATCCCTCAGTGGATAATGGGGTAGACTAAACTCGATGTGCGAAAAGATTCTCCCGCAGCAAGAATGCACAGATCTCCCAAAAATTGAACGATATATTTACCCGCCGTATCGCTTAGTCTTATATGCCTGACCTGTGATCCGTAGTCGTTAGTACGACCGGAAGAGGTCCTCGAAGACTCCCCGATGAGGACCGACTGAGACGCCGCATGGTGAAGAGAGTTGTTGGTGGTGTCCTGGTCCCTGCGGCGACACTGGAGTCAACCGCGACGAAGACTGTGTTAGGCACATACGAGTGCATTCATAGGCTGAAGCTCAAGACAGTGTACAGCCCAAGGGAATTACTCGAGCCGGGAGAGGAGAGAGAAGTGAGGAAGAATTAAAGAAAAGGATAGGACCATGTTGTATTTTCAATATACAAGCATTGGTAGACATGTTGTATTGAGATTTCTTAGAGAATGCTTATAACAACTGTCAGTAATCTATTAAATCTCTCCTCTGCCTATCTCTATTCACCTAACTACGCCATATGCGGAGATCGCGTCTATTCAAATTAGTATGCAGTTCGATAGCCTATACTTTTGACCCTAAATATGAGAGAAGCCGTTTTCTCTCCAGGGTGATTGGTAGGGTTCGCCCAATTCGCAGCGTTAGGCGAGGTAGCGGAGGGAGCACGTGTGTGCGCAAGGCGCGACCATCAGCTTCCCAGTGCTCCCATGGAGATTGAAGTGCCATGGATTCTGGTGCTCTATGTGTGCTCGCGTTGCGGCGGGCGCTGCCGCAAGTTGATGTGCTGCCCCGTTATACAAAGGAGACCGGTGATGGCCCACCGTATGAACCTACGCTAAGTCAATCTCGGCGAGTAACCGGCTAACACCAGCAGGGCGCCCGTTACACACTTCAGGGGTGGCCATACCAAACTAGATTTCGCCCCACACACGTTAGTTCCTGTGGAGCAGTCCGAGAAGTGATGGGTATCCGGGCTCAAGCGGGAAGGTGTGGTGACCGGCCGCTCAGACGTCCTGTGAGTACCGGCAAACGCTGCCCGGGAGTTTGAGTCCGGGGTGGGTTGGGGGCCGCTAGCTCTAATCGCGCCATCTCCGCAGGTGGTGGTCCGTTCACACGATACATGCGGATGAATAACGATCATTTCACACACATCTTTGTTCACACCGGCCCCGAAATAATAAGGGTAGTAGCGGCAGGGGCAGACATGAGCGCCTCCGCTGCGGAACCACGAATTTGAGGCCCCAAACCTCCCAGCATCGTAATCCCTCTACGCAGCTTATATTTTCACCCCAGCACGTTTGGACCGCGTGCGTAAATGCTCCCCCCCCCCTCCCACTTCTTAGGACAGGTGGTGCAGGAAGACTATCTTGTTTTTGCCATTGGACTGTGATCAACAGCGTATGTCATGGTCTTTTGATCTAGCATAAGACATTCTCAGCTGGGGCGTATTACTCTGCGACAACGATCAAAACGTCTGAAAGAAACGACCAACTATCCCATTCATCCCTCAAAACGACTGCTGTGGGTCCTGCGTTTCTAAGCACCCACCCTGAGTTCGTACCCAACGCCCACCTAACTCGTCGCGTGCACCATGTGACGTGAGATGAATATGAAAGTATCAAAATCAACGCCCCAGCCCCCACGCCCGTCCCCGCCGCTGGCAGCTCCTACGTGCACTTGCCGTGTGGGGCGTGCCCTTGGCTGCCCTGGTGGCAGTGCCTCCAGGTGAACCAGGTGGCTCGGGGCACGCGCTGCACCCGACCCTCCGCCCCCCTCTCTCTGTCCAGGCGCCGCGCACCCCTGGCCGGAGAGCCGAGTACGCTTTATCAGCCCGAGCAAGCGTGATCGTAAAACTGTAAGGCTCGAAGGCGGCCATCTTCTTGGATCTCGTATACAGGCCTTTCACCAATGACTTGGGTTGACGTAGCCAAGGTGCACATCGCCCACCCCCTGGCCGAACGCACCCTAATCACTTCCACATCCTAAAAGTCCCAGGACATAGAACTAGGCCTTGGTCGCACCCCTATGTGCTCAGGCTGTCTTCCTCCCTGCGGGCTCGGTGTTCGTAGGGTCTAGCCTGGCTGGCGTGTGGCTTATATTTGTCTCGGCTAGGTATAGCTCCGACACGTCGCTGATAAGTTAAAGTGAGGTAAACACTCCTCATTGAGCGACACTGCACCACACGCGGCCCCCTCAGTACCCCCCCCCCCCTTCACGCACCTGTTCCGCCCATTCGCGCTTTCTGTGGCACCGCCTTGCCCCCGCCCCCGCCCCCAGGCCTTGGGTGGAGGTCACGGCAGGGCTCGGTTCGCCCGTTTCTCCCCCATGTCGCCCCAGCGCAGCTCAGCACGACGCCAGCCAAACTTATTCACGGCCTGATAAGATTGTTGCTGATAGCTGGCACGATGATGGTTGATCCTATGCGGGCCCGTCACTCGTGCAGTGCAAGCGTTACGAGTTATTTGTTCTGCACCGCGCGTGCGTGTTCGCTGCACTAATCTCATAGATTCGATTTATATGACTGGGGCCTACCTCAATGCTGAATGGACCTTGCACCCCACATTCGATGTTACTGGTGAGTTGGCGTATTTACTCGTACAACCAGACTTAATACAATGGACAAGGCGATCATTGATTGTATAGTCAATGTTAATAAGGTGCTTAGAAACCGGATCGTCCCACTTAGTGTTGTAGTCTGACGTGTGTAAGTATCACCCAGAGCGTGAGAGCGCGAGCTCTCGGAGTTTGTGTTGTTCCGGGTTATTCTCTCGGCACGTCGGTGTGTTTAGAGCACAGACGTCCTCATACTCGCAGTAGTGTAGAGAGAGTCTGAGTATATATCAGAGGGACAGTGTGGTAGATCACCCAGTGACTGTTGCAGTGCCGCCGCAAGCCCTTAATTTAATATGTATGTGTGTCCTTCCATGGTACCAATTATCTTGTGCCGACCTACGAAAGCCATATCCATGAGACTCGTTGGCACCGTCGCAAATACAACAGCGGCAACGCAACGCGCCCCGTGTACGTGGCCGCACCGCCTCGTTCTATTGCTTAATAACAGCGAACTCTGACTAGCCTCTATAGTATAATTTGCTGGTTCTTTTCAATTGCTTAGTATGAATCTGGCAACAGCAATGACCGAACCTATTGCATAGCACATAGCAAGCCCTGTACCGAAAGCTCTGATGACCAGCGCCCTACATATTTGTGACTCGCTCCGGACGCGTGGTATTTCCGAGATGAACCCGTCATTTAGAATAGGCTTCGTGTATAATATATGCGACATATGTATAAGTGAATCTATAAATCTCGCGAGGTAAATGCATATAGATACCGTAACCCTCTCCAATAAGAGCTATTATAGGATATTTTCACGAAGCGTTCTCTTTGTAAAAGAAGCATTCGCTCTTTTTGGTGCAGGCAAGATAATCTTCTAGATGTTTATCCAGTCCATACCTATAATCCACATTGCTCTAATTTTGATCCCACTTTCCCGAATTACGAATCGTATGATTTGTGTACATCTATTTGCCAGAATCGAATGTTACTTCCAATAATATTGGAGACAGGATGGACACATTGACGCATGATAGTCTCGATGTTGTATGTGTAAGATGGAGTGAGCTCATAGAGTTCATAGCGAACTACGTTAAAAGCTTATAATCGGAATTGGCGGTATCACAAACTGGGAATAAAACGATACAGACTTCCTAAGGATATTAGTATTACAGTATAAGTACCGAAGAAATCTTAGTGCGCCGTAAGAACTAGAGCGCAGAAAAAGACAAATGTGTAGCGTGTAAATTTTACACCATGGTAAGGGAAAATGAAGAAATTCGTAATTTTTACTGGTCATGACCCTGTGTGACCTCTCCATCTATTCTAGTGACTCTCCATTTATACTCTCAGAACTTGTATAATACTAAGTCTTTGTCAAAATTTAATCAATAAAGTACATTATTCTCGGTACCCCAAAGAAGAAACGCTCCTGAAATGTAGATATGTCGTGCTTTTAAAGCGTCTCGAGGTATGACTAGGCCACTCTGTAGTGTTTGGTAGCGTATATTCTCGTGTTACTTTGCAGGAAATTGTTTTGGATTACATTTTACCGTGATGAGTCTATATATGTGGTGGTGTAAAACGCAATATCCACTATTCACGATACTTGGGTATTTTGAATAAGATTACAAAAATGATGTCAATACCATTATTTGTCTATAAAACAGCTATCTCGATATGTAATCTACTCTCTCAGTGTCTGCCTTTAGTCTTGTTATTTTTTAATTATACAGATGGAAATAAGCCTGAATCCGATAATCACGACATTCACTGAACCACCATTGCTGGTCTGCTGTAGACCGCTGACGTGTATAGTGTGTCTCGAGAATTTGTGATCGTTTGAAAAGTTCGATAGGAAGGTTATAGGTCCAAACAATACTTGTGCCCGGATGTTAAGAGCTTGTTCCAACATAGTCTTTTACTACTATCACGTTTATTTATAGCAGTGGGTGTGTGTGAAATAATGTATATTACAGCATGTGCAACACAAAGAATATCTCAACAAAGTGCTAATTGACTAGAGAAATCAGAAAGAAAAATTGGACATTTAAAAATTTTCTATTGGCGGGATGTCCGAAAAAGTGATAAGCGAATGCATCAGCGCTTGAAGAGAAACACTCGAGCTGGAGTTCGACTAGCCACAATGAAGTTCTCAGTTCAGCATGAAATGATTCTTGAAAAGACTGCTTCTTCTCGCATGATAAAAACATTTCAGTACTTTAATTTAACTCGAGAGAAAGAGAACCTGAAAGAAGTAGAATTATTGGTTTGCATAATTGTAAGTGCAGCATTACTAGTCTGGTTTGTATATTGCTAAAAATAGTTCTGTGAACGTTACGGCTAGACACCGCACTTTAATATAGTCTCACTTTACTCTACTTTCAGTAGAAGTTACCTGAACAGACTATACTATTTATTCAGTGTCACCTGTAATTCTGTTAAACACGAGAGCCTCAGACAAGAATATACATCTCAACAAACTATAATACAAAACATGGAAATTAATAAAATAATGTTGGGGCAGAGAATGCATTTTTCAAAGGTTTTCTATTTTTGTGTAATAAACAGAATAAACATACACCACCACCCCTTCGTTGACTGTGTAATATTGTGTGAGAAGATAAAAATGGAACATAGAGTTTAGTGTAAGTGACGTAACAGTCCAGTATACTCCCCCTGTTTATTGTGAAGACGTGCAGAAGCCGTCCGTAATAACTTCCACTATTCGTAGTTTTCATCGCGACCAATGAGTACATCGCATTTCTTTTCGTCCACACTCGTTTAAAAATTCCAGTTAAATAGAATAGCTGCCGAAGGGCGGATCAACATTTGTAGAGATACGTTGATGATGTGTAGGAATATCTTGACGCTACAACTTCCAACTAGAATCGTCATCTAGTAGTGGTTGTCGCTACTGTATGCTAGCAGCTGAGCTAAAAGGAAGATAAAAAATAAATAAATAAATCGTCACAGGCACACATAATGAGGCTACCAATATAAAATAACAAGAAACCCTACCCACTACTCGTTTTGTGCGTTGACCTGTATAGTCGATGTGATGCTAGGATCCTCTTGGTTTAGGCTTGTAGATTGATGCGTCAGTGGCTAGGTACTTGAGGTTAACCAGCCGCCGCACTGAAACTTGCTGGCGGCAGCTGTGGCGAAGTACTCGACGTCGAATGGAGGAGCTGGATGCTTGCTGTCGAAGGACGATGCGGAACGAGGCAGACATGCAGTCGAGTCTGCGCGGTGGTCGCAATTTTACTGTTCGTAACGATGCAGAGTTGTTCGTAGTGGCACTTCTGTAGTCGATGACGAGCCGTAGTAAGAGCGTGAAGTAATTTGTCGAGCTTGGATCTTCCGGTAGTCGTGCTGTGTTGAATACTTCACTAGCGGTAGTCGACGCGTACTGTCTGTTGACGTTGAGTGACTAAGACGCGGCAGTTGTCGTTGATTGAGCTTGGATCTTCAGTCGTTTGTGCTTGTCGCCTGTTCGAGAAATACCTGGCGGTCGAAGAGCTGCTAGCAGCCGCCGTGTTGAAAGTACTTTGTGGCCCGCAGTAGTCAACTACTTGACGTCTTGACGAACTGGATGCCTGCTGCTACGGGGATTGCTTGAGCGATGAAGTGGCTGGTTGAGCATCTGAAGTCGCGGTCGTTGCATCTGGCCTTTCGACAGGGATTGACAACAGTTTTGGGTGCCTCACTGTGGTCATTGCCGTGGTCGTTGGAGGTCGGAAGTGGTTAGTGGTCGAGCTTGGAATCTTTCTGTGGTTGTGCTTCGTTCACAGTAGGTCGCTACCGGCGTTTGATGTGCTATGTCAGTAGGACGTTGATTAGTGGGAACCAGGCTGTAGTGGATGTTGAGCTTGGGTCTCAGTCGCTTGTGCTCGTTAGATGTCGAGTCACACGTAGGTATGTAGAGTTACCATCGCCGAAGTAGAAGTACTGCTGGCGGCCGCAGTCGGTCACACTACTTGACGTCGTGACGAATGACGAAGCTGCACGAGATTGCTGTTATTATAGCAGGACGACGAAGGTGCTGCTCGAGCCAGCCCAGTCGTTGCGTCTGTGCTTCGTCGGTACGATCAGTGAGTCGTTGTCGTAGGAGCCCTCTGTGGTCGACGACGAGGTGTGTTGTTGAATAAGTTAGATCATTAGTTATTGAGCTGTCGGATCTTCTTGTTGGTTGACTTGTGGTTGCCAAAAGATAAGGTTAGTGTCTGCTTACGCGCCGTTGCTGGACTCCGAGCTGTCAGTAACGTTCGCACTGATGGCTGGACGCTTGATGTAGGGCTCGTAGGTCTGAGATCTTGGCGTCTTCCCCCCGTTCCAGACTGAGACTGTGAGTGGGAATGTGTCGATGCTTGGATTCAGTTGCAGTCGTGTTCTCCGCATGCCTTTGTGAGAAATGGTCGAGTCACTTGTGGTTGTAGAGGTGCTATCGGTGTTCGCTGCTACTCAAGTTTGACTATCGCACAAAAATCCGCTGAGCTATACTTGACGTCGTTGACGAACTGGGACGAATGCTGGACGAGTGGATGCTGTTGATGAGAACTTGCAAACCGAAGAATGGAGCATTGACTAATGTAAAAATAGTGGTATGTTAGCTCGGCATATTCAGGGCTACAAGGGATACGTCCTCTTCAGGTGAGTCCGACCCATTGGCATCCTGTGTTGTGCTCTCTGAGTCGCACGGGAGTAACTTTGCAGCTCGCAGATGCGTTAGTTTGATATGATAACTTAGTGACCTTGATTATTAGGAGCGTGGCCAAGGTCATTGGTTTTGACAGGTCCTCTTGATTTTGGGGGACACGACCTTTGTCCTATAGGTATCTGCTTCTCGACGACATAGTGTGCTCTGGTGAATAGACGCTCGATGACTTGAACTTGAAAGGTGTCTATGTCTAGTGGGTCGTGGTTTTGAGCTGGAATCGATTGGTACTGTGGAGTCTTGAGTTTTGTGAACGACGTTCGTTTGTCCCCTTGTTGTCTTGAATAGCTATTGTTACAGCATAACCTGGGTGTTTCCTAAGGAGAGTCATTAAAGGACGTCTTGTCAGTACTGTAAGTGGTGTGTCTGGAGATGGTTGTGTGTAGACGTACGTACGTCTGAGTTCGTAGCGTATATGTTTAGAATGGCTCGGTTCGGTAGTTGCGTGTTTCAGATGTCGTAGTCTGTTCTATCTCTCGACGATGATTTGAGTAAGAAGGTGTACTCCCGTACCTAGTAGGTTTGAAGAAAGTCTCACGTCTCTGGGTACGTCTGTGTATTAGAACTGAGAGATCTCCCATTTTCCTCTAGTGCTAGGGTGCTTGTTGGATGTGAGGTCGACTGGAAATGTGACGAGGACATGTTGTGCGCATTTGAAGATTACAGTGAGTCCCAGATCCTCTAGGTTCATGGTTCCTGATATGATATGTAAGACGATACTAAAGGTTAAAATACCTCAAAACCTATGTACCAGTTCGACGAGTAGGCCATTGAGGTGGTGCTAACATCTCTGGGAAGTGAGTTTGTCGGTGACTACTGGTGCAGCTTCAGGATAGATCGTGACCATTTGGTGTCGTTGACTTGATGGCACATTAAGCTAATTATGGGCGTGGTGGTGCAGGGTCGACGTAGTTGGGAATTGGTAAGTGGATGAGTAGTAGGGCATGATAAATGAGTGAATTTTATTTGTCTCAACGTGGGCATTTCCTTTGATAGCAAAAAAGACTTGAAGGCTGAGTAGAAATAGGGCCTGAGGAGAAGAGGCTCCCCACTGCTCAGCTCGAAGATGTGTGCAGATTATAGGGTTATATATAGTACCTCCCGTATGTAGAGCTCGAGCGAGTCATAACCTTTGAAGAATAGTTCCCAGATCGTCGTTGTTGTAGTTGTCTCTATTGGTGGTTGTTGTAGAAAACTGTTAGCACCATGAGGGTAGGCTGAGTGGTATGGTCGAAATTCTATACATTGGTGACATGACGGCCTTCGTTGACGAACTGAGACCCGATGCTTTAGGCAATGGATATGTATGATCCCGACGAAAGGTCAGGCGTACGACCCAGTGTGTACTTTCTTTGGTGCAGCTCTCGCAGTCGCGCTCATGAGTCGATGTGCCCATTTGTTAAGCTGTTTACTCCAAAGTATAGGGTCTGTGTGGTCCTCCGCAGCCTCGAATCACACAAGAGCGGATCCAATATGTAGATGACATAGACGTGAGTCTCAGTATTGTGGTTATAGTGCCGTGAGGTGTTGGCTAGAATTATGCTGTGGTGTCAGACGACGGTGGAGTCTATGTCAGGTAGGTTTTTAAGATAGAATTTGGCTCCACGAATCTATCCCTTAGTGGATGTGAACTTGTTTGAGCAAGTCAAGCACTCAAAAAGGACCCCAGCTTAATAGTGTTTTACATGTGTCTAGCCCGGCCGTTGAGTGTGCTGTCAGTAGACGTTTGATGTATTGGACGCGGCTGTAGGTCGGAATGCTTGAGACTAGGAGAGGGGTCCTCTTTCACATAGCGGTTTTCGTCTGTACCTCGAATCAAGATGCACGCGAGTTAGTTCTACTGTGGTTTAGAGAGTTACCAATGCTCTTGAACAATGCCCTCCGTGTGAGCGTGGACGTTATATGTAGTTACATGCTTGTGAGCATGTGAGGGCGCTCGCTAGTTTGCGAACTACTGTGGAGCGTCTTGGAGTTGGAAAGACCGATTGGACGAATTGCATGTGACACCACGGGTTGCTGCTGTCCGCCGGTGTTGCTTTGGTCAGTCGATTTGCGGTTTGTGTCGTAGCATGTGCTGATTCAAGTCTCTGGCAGTCGCATTCTGGTATGAGTCTTGATTTTGCTGGCTACTCGATTCTCGCTCGATGAGCTCGAGTGCATATGGAATTAGCTCTTGATGTTTATTGGATCTCTTTTTTGTTGTCGACGACTGATGTGGTTTTGCTCTTTTTGTAGAAGTCGATCGCACGTGTTGTAGCTTTCTACGCTCTGTTTTTTTCCTTTCTTTATCTTTTCTGTGAGTGGTGTCTTTTTTCGACTACGACAGATGTGTTGTCCAAAGGGGGCGTAGCGGGCTCATGCTCGATGTGCTGTCTAGATGAAAGACTAGGTGACTATGTAAGGAGTCGGCTCAGTGTTCTCGCGCCTCAAAAGGTTGCAAGGTTGTGATGGATTTTTAGAGCTGTGAGGATCGGTCGATGAGTACAGTTGGTAGCTCGTGGGATTGTCGCGAATTTCTGTACGGTCGTGTGAGATGTAGAAAAGAGTGCCTATTCTCTGGGCCGATTGGTCTCAAAATTAAATGAATACTTCAAGTGTTGCTATTCAGCACGAAATTAATGCTGTAAACTGAAGACTAGTGCTTGCACATCTCGGTTGTGAGGCCGTATAGCACTATGAGATTACGTAGCTGAACGAGAGATATATCCTCGATTGGACCATGAGGACGACAGTGAAGTGGCTAAGTAGGTGAAGTACTACGGAAGCTTTTATAGGAGTCGCGAGGTCCGTTTATAGATACCTCCCAGGTGTACCTATGTACTCGGAAACGGAGAACACGAATAGGCCCTTGGTATTTATAGGACTCTGTGACTCTATGTCGGTGGCAAGAGAAGGTGACCGAGCGCAGGTATCCCCGATGGTACGCTTTTGTAGTTGACGCTTGCGAATCTTCTCCTTCGGTATATGTGGTGGTTTGTTCAGGTTGATGTGTCGTGCTGATGCCGCGCCGTTTTTTTGGATGTTTAGCTTGATCTCTTAGTATGCACGCTAGTGATGTAGTCGCACAGCAGGGACGGCTATTAGGTGTATGTTTAGGTGTATGTTTTGTCTGTGTGGGGCACTTGAGTTGCGCGTGGCGCGTCGCTGAGAGGACATGGTCGGAACGTTCTACTCTTGTGTGGAGTTGTTGGAGCTGCGTTGGCCGGACTCTCGATTTGGAATTCTTGCTCTTTGGGCCCCAGATGACAAGTTCGAGTCGTTGCTATCTTGTGAAAGTCAGAATCGGAAATTCAACTTTATTAACTGACGTCGGTTGACGCAAAAAGCGAGTGTGGATCTTGACAGAAGGGCTATCGTGTATAGACTTTAAATGAGAGACAGACGAACCATAACTCCAGTCTTGGGTTCTGGACTTAAGAACTGGACTCGAAAAGTTAGTGAACATTGTGCAAGGTCGGAGAGCAGTCAGCGAGTTAACTCTTGATTTTAACCACCGGTGACTTGTGCGACGTGTAAGCAAAAATACCGCGTGGTGATAAGCAGGGTGATCCTCAGTGTCGTTCGATGACCTCAAGGGGCCTATTTCAGATTAGGACCTCTCTAGACCTATGAAGCCACTTGACAATTTTAGTATATGAGTTGAAGGTTCGGGAAAATTCTCTATAGTCTCCTGTGTAGTGTGCTGGTATTGAACGTAAGATGTTCGCCTACGGTCCGTTTTGATCTGCTATGCAGTTGCGATTTATAGTTAATGTGAAGGTCTCTTCAATGGTTCTTTAAGTGATTGAAGCTGGGAATACTTCGAGACATATAGGTGGAATTCTCTAGATGTTAGTTTCGCATTTTGGGTTCTCGTTTGAATTGAACCTAATTCGACCTTAAGGTTCTTGAATTGGAATTCGAATGACCATCTCAACCGCTTTAGGTTCAAAAGGTGAATCAGTCAGATTTAAGACTTCTTGGAGATTGGAATCGAACCTAAAGTCAGATTCATAGTGTCGAATGGAGTTTGACAGTTGAATTGGATTGGAATGTGGATGACCTTAGAATGGAATCATCGAATTTAATGTCTTGATAGTCCGCAGATTTAGACATTACGTCGACTGGTGGGTCTGTTGTAGTAGATGCTTAAGTGCGCGACTGCACCATGAAGTGAGTTCACGAAAGCTATCCTAGAACATACGCCAGTGAACTGTGATCTGGAAGACGACATTCAAAGATGCCAAGAATTGTCTATTGTATAGAATGGAGGTCAGGCAGCGATGAGTAACTATAAAGTACCGGTGTGTGTGTGCTTAGAGTACCTGCTAGATCGCATGGTTCTCCATATATCCTCAAACGCGGTATGACTTAGTCGACGTAGGGGATCCAAGCATATCTCGGTCTAGTACCATATTGGTGATGTGATGGCGAGAATACCTTATATAACACGATGTCTCTCTAACACGGTCTCGACTCTGTTGGTCGATGAGGCCGTCAATGGGCGGATTGGGATCGTATACGGCAATGAGCAATGAGATGGTGATCTTGTATTAGGTCTTGGAACGCCCTAATGAATATCATGTAGATCGTCTCTGCCTTATGAATCGAGTGATTCTCGAGCATCGACATGCCATTATTGGTGGTTACTGTACAAGTGAAACAAGGTCCTAAAAACATGACCCATTCAAGGTCACAAATAAAATTCAACTTAATTATTCAATTATGGAACTACGAGACTTTCAAGTCTGTGCAGTCACAAATGGTGATATATTCCCCAGTGAAGTCGTCAAAAATGTGGCTTACGCCCGCTTCGCGCGCAGGGGCGCGAGCCTCAATTCGTGTGTCATGAGTGTGGCCATTGGAATGCCGATTCGAAATGCTTTGCAGAGAGCGGTAGAGCTGGAATCGTCAGTGCTCGCTTGGTTGGGGTGTAGTTGTCGATTAGAGGGATCTTTTAGCACTCGTGCGCGACCTATATAGGTTTCACAGACGCGCCGAAACATTGGTGCCAAACTGTGGCCCCACAAAGTAGGTCCCAGTAACAAAGTGTGGGCGTTCGGGGACATGGTACGAATCAGTTATTGTTAACCAATTCGCCGTGTAGCAGCGGGCCTTCTACTCGGTCCTCATTGTGTTTCCGAGTAGTTCATTAACAACTTGAATCAAGCACTGCCTATTGAATTGAACTGAAAGCACACCTAATTATTAGGTGAGTTGCTATTATGTACAACGAAACTTTACAATGGACAAGGCGATCAATTGATTGTTTAAGTCAATGTCTAATAGAAGGTGAGCTTAGAAACCGGTTCGAGTCCGATAGATTATCTGACTTTTAATGTGACAAACGATTAAATTCTCCGTTTGTTTAAAGTTATATACAGGAATGTCTGATCGAACAACTTTTATTAATACCAATTAGACGACTGAAAAAACACGGTTAGTGAGGTTCATGAATATCATTGTTATGTGTGTCTCCTCACTTGTCACTGCAACAGATCAAATTGTTTAGAATAAAAAACTCAAAGAATCTCTTTCGAATTGAACATGCTCAGTTGAGACATACAAACGCGTTAGTATTGACAAAAAAATATGGTATAATAAGTTGTTAATGCAAAGAATGAAAATCAAAAAACTATGAAAACATTGAAACGTTAAGAAAATCTACTATTTACTATGACACGATTAAAAGGTTGGAGTTTTCTAGCATTGTATTAAATTGATATAAAACTATATAGCAATTAGTTAAATCCATTACGATAGAGACAAAAGGAATTAAGAAACGAGTTGAAAGAGAGAGTTTTGGTGAGTAATCTCAGATTCTCTACCCTTATTTCGCTCTGTTGATTCGAACAGAATCGATGCCTTTGATTGAAAACGATGTAGCTGTTTTGAATATTTGGAGAGAGATAGAGATGTCTCGTGATTGTGTCTGTGAAGTGTTGTTCAGAAGGTGTGAAGTTGTGAAGCTTGAAATTCGTGTCACGGGAGTGAGATGGCAAGGAGATAGTTTATAGGCACGAGGAAGAAGACGCCGGGCGTATTACGCTGAGGATGAGCGTATATACGCGGTGAGGAGCGTATATGTAACGGCTCTCTCCAGCGTATATACGGCTTCCTTCGCTCTTCCATAAATTTGCAAGAAGTATGTAAAGGAGGTTTGAAGCGTATATACGCAGCTTGTGGGCTATATACGCTCCTGCGGGATAGAGCGTCAATCGTCATCATACTGCCGTAATTAATCACGCTTATATGATTTCGTATTAGCTTTCCAAAATTAACCTCGAATCTCTTTCGATTTCCTGCCGGATTTTATTTCGGTGTGATTCCCTTGATTCGACGGCACCTACGAACCGACCCTTGCTCTCCCAAGAAGCGATTTCTATTGAATGTAGATATAGAGCGTTTCCACGATGATTTCCGGCGTATTTTTCTAATTACTATACGATATTTTCTGCGTATTACCTGCGTATTACTAAACTTGGCAAAGATTTCTAAAATATTTAGAAGAAATCAGAACAAATATTTAAAGAATATATTGGCGGTATTCAGAAGAATGTGCCGCACCATGATGCGAAAAACAAAAAGCACGAGAGATCGCCCAGGTAGATTTGTTTGAAAACCTTTTTAAACTATTGAGGTTTATCGAGAAACCCCGATAAAGGAATTGCTTGCCTTGTAAGTGGACCTTTGCTCAATAGTTCGAATACGAACCTACACTTTCAACTTTCGTGAGTTCAAAAGCATCTTTTTGAAGTCGAAATGTTAATATCGGTTTCTATATGGGTAAGAAACTGGTTGACTTTGATTAACCATTTCTGTAAAAATGGTTAATTTTGTCAATTTTTGGTAGGTGTATGTATATAGCATTTATGTAACACTAAAAGAAATCTCAGTTACTTTTTGTTCAATGTTGGAATTTTTAACTTTTAAGCAATATGTAGTTGGTTTTATTAATGCATTATTATTCTTGTGCTTTATATAGTGATTCTTATTTTGACTTTTTTTCATTTTCAGAACTTGGAGAAATTATTGGGTATCTTTTAAGAGAAATGTGAAAGTGTTTAGTTTCCTAGTTAGTAGAATGTCGAATCTTATGAAATCTTCTTCAGTGGGAAGTTTCTAGAAATGTAGTTGAACCAATTTCAATTAGAATTCTGTTCACCTCTTCGTCGATTTAGTCCCTTGCCTATGTAATGACTTGTTTTGGAGTTAAACAAGGATAATTTTCAATATGAAGAAGTCCATTCCTACAATTTTGCTTCTATTTCGGCAAACAATCCAAATTTTCAACTCACCAGATGTTGGTTTTGACAAATTTATTTTCAAAGTGCTTTTAGTGATAGAACAAGTGGGTGATCATTTGTGGATTGGCTGTAGTGAGGAAGATCGCCAGGAAGAGACGATGATTCTGCAAATCTGTGTTCTGGTACGAGAGATGTTCTATATTGTGCTAATGGACTAATTTAAACAGTCAAAGATGAGTAAATTTCAGGAGTGTGTTTTATGTTGGAGGAGATGAATTCTACTTTCTTAAAAGATTCGAGAGCATCAATTGTATTAACTTTGGGCATCAGGCTAAGTAATGTTAATGAAGCAGTTGTTGTTGTTGTTAGTATATTGGTTGCTACAACTGCTCATGTTGAGGTTGTTGGTGATGGTTTGTCTGTGGATATTCATGGTGATAATACGTAGTCTAATGATCACGTTTTTGGAGAGGATAATCAATATGTTGTGACATATCTTCTCAATTTGTTAGTCAATCTGTTTCTCTTTCTATGCCAAAAGTCTTATAGTGTTGCTATTGAAGATTCATCTTGTCCCATTGATCAAGGATCCAKCAATTTCAATCTTGAGTCCAGTTTCATTTTGGGTTTGACAAGTGACACAGTGTGTATAATGCTTCTATTAGTGACCATCAAAAAAATTTGGAGCCATTAAGTGAAGGTAATGATGATGWGGAAAAGGRAGAAGAATTTGAAATCCCTCCTGTTATTGTTGATCCAAATTTCAAGGAGAAAAGGCTTCGCAAAATGTCTAGAAGAGTTGATTTCGGAAGTGATATGATTGTTGATCCGAAGTACAAAGCTGCAATTAGGCCTCACCGTACTCCTAAATAGGATGTGAAGCAGGTTGAGAATGCGGAATTTAAGTAGTTAGTGAAATTTTCTATTTTAAACAGTCGTGAAAATGGTGCTTTTATACCTCATAGAAATATGTGTCTGATATATGAGTTTATAATAGACATTTATGAGTTGTTAGGTGTTCATTTCTTGATTTATACTATGAGTTTATAACGGGCATATATGAAGTTACAGGTCATTGTGTTACATATCACTTCATCATGTTTTCTGTAATTTGCAATTTATATGTTATACACTTGCTGAGTTGTTCCGAGGTTTATACATGGAAGAATGCTGAAGGAGACCTTGAGAAAGACCATTTAAGTGATTCCTCAGGCTAGAAAGAACTAAATGATAAGAAGAAGATAAGCAAACAGAATGCTGGTACCAATTCTTCTAGTAAGCAAACAGGAAAATRTACTTGTAAGAATTTCTCTAGGATTTCAACCTTTTTATTCTTTAGGATAGAAAAAATAAGATAGAAAGTAAGATAGAAAAAATAGCAAGCAAATAGGAAGGTTTGCATGGAGGTTGAAGAATTGATCGAGAGCCCTCTTTKCCGGTAGTGTAATTAGTTTTAGTAGTTGGAATTAAATGTAACTTCTTTGGTAGCTTTTAGGAACTGTGATTATRTTATCTTTCTTGTATAGCAATCCAAGTATCCAACCCTTGTTGTCAAGTGTTAAATCTCTTGCTTTAATAATCATGTATGCACAATATTGTTTTTTTGCAACGAGTCGAACATTTATTGTATAAATATAAAACATTGATTGGTTATTACTACATGAACAAAATCAACAACTAATAAATTTAGTTGTTGTTTTTTTTTTTTTGAAAATAATTTAGCGACCTCCCGATCACTAAAAGTATAAAGTAGTCGCCAAATTAGTCTCAAATTTGAATAATCAGTCGCCAAATTCTAGCAACCACTAGGTTAGTCGCTAACATCCAAAATCAGTCGCCAGAGAGAGAAGCAAGAGGAATAAATACAGAAGAAAAAGAAACTATATTTATAACCAGAAATAATTATTAGATGAGAGAGGAGTAGCATATAGAATCCAGAAATACCAAGACAGAGAGCAAGAGAGAGAGTCACGCAAACTTAAGAAGAGAGAAGGAGACCAGCAAGAAATGGAGATAGATTTTACGATTATTCCCACGAAAGTTGTGCTAAAAGATCATCGCACCACATCACACGAAGAACACAGAGCCCCGCCCCCTTGCACAAAAAAAAAAAGCAATGTCTTGCTGCTTTCCGTCGGGCGATGAGGAAATGCTGGATGTTCGGGTCAGTATATTTCTTCATAGAAAGCATTTTGATATGCTAAATTAAGTGGTGCATCAGTAAAGCAAATTTCGTCTGTAAATTGCTAAGTCCAGAACTGCTAATCTTGCTAACTGCTAACAGCTTAACCTACTTACAGCTCAATATCGACCCCAGAAGGTTCCCAGAATCTGCTTTGAATCCTCTGCTTCTAAAGCGAAAAGCTTGGATTTTCTTTGGGCTGGAATGGGTTACTCGGTATGGGTCAATTGGCCATGTGTGCGGTTCACCCCCTCCCCCCCCCCCCTTGCCTTGAAAAACATTTAGAAAGATCATAATTCAATCTTTCATAAGAAACGTGTCCAATCAAAATACATATCAACGTAAGTATTTTTTACAGCGGAGCGTCGTCTTCAATCAGTGACAAGCACATGTCCCCCAGTTCAACATCAACAACCGACAGCCAGCTGACTCAACAGCATCATACTCCATTTCTGGCCGCAGCAAGCAGCAGTATACAAGCACTGCTGCGACTGCACAAGTTCTTCGACCAACCACCAGCGACTACTGCGGTCAAACGCTGCAGCGACAACGACCTGAAGATCGAAGCTCAACGAACAACAGCTCTTTTGCAACAAAAGCACCAAATACGCAACAGCGTTGAGCTCGTCAAGCACGGCGTCGTCCACCTCATCTAACCGCATCCACGTCAATCAGGTAACATCAAAATTGCTTACGGTTTTACTTAATTTTGGCAGAGGCAGACAACCAACTAGATTGGATGCCGTACACTATTATATACTATTGGTCAGAGTTGTACAGGCTGAGTATAGTGTAAGTTTTACCCTACAATACTTGTGTGCAACACGTGGGGCAAGCCTCACGTGCAAGTGCTTCACATAAATATGTTGTACACATCATAAATTAGTGGGCACTCGGCCAGTTAGTGTGTTCTCGTTAGTGTTTCGTTCAAACTCCCACTTGCAAACTTCTTTGAGAAAACATATACTGTTAAGAACATCGTGGTAGGTCAACTGGAAGGGTTTAGTATTTAGCGAGTGTCATACTAGTTTCTAAGCACAAGGAAAGCTTTACAAGGCAAGTTTCATATGTAAAGAGTGTAAAGGGGCCGGCCACTTTACTTTAGGAAGAGTATTATCCCGTCAAGATGTCTTTCCATGGAATTAAGAAAACGATAATAAACTTTCCAGGACCGAAATCAGAAAGAAAGAAGATGTGCCGTGCCGCACGATTATTGCACGCAGTAACTGCATAGCACGCTATAAAGACGGAAACATTTAAACGTAATAATAACAATCTTTTTGTACAAGCAGCTCGTCTTCATCAACAAGTGACAGTACGATTAACGTGCAAATGCCGAATGCTAACCTAACCTTGAAGTTTCGTCATCCAGTTGACTATCACGCTAGCGACAATACAAGCGCCTTAAGAAAAAAAAAAAGAAAAAAAAAAAAGAAGAAAAGAAGAAGGGAAGAAGAAGACAATGAAGAAGAAGAAAAAAAGAAAAGAAAAAGAAGAAGAAGAGAAGAGGGAAGAAGAAGAGAAGAAGAAGAAGAAGAAGAAAGAGATAAGAAGAAGAAGAAGAAGAATAGAAGAAGAAGAGAAGAAGAAGAAAAGATAGAAGAAAAGAAGAAGAAAGTAAGGAAGAATAGTTTTAGGTAGAGTTTGGTCGTTGAAAATCGTCACAAATTCGACAAACAAAAAAAATACTCTTATATAAATAATCAAATTAGCAAATCACCCAACTGCAGAACAAACCAGCAAGAACAATAAGTCGACGAAAGCAAAACCTACATAAGGCAAAATCAAAGAAGATTGCACATTGGATGTTAACGACCACAACTCGACTATACACACTCAGTACAGCTAGCAAGGCAAACACCCAAACAATGATAGGTCAATACAAAGTGAGTAAAGCAAAAGAGAGACAACGCATATCTGAATCTTTCACAGGACTGAAACCAACAAAAGCTTTCAACTTAATTGCAATGGAAATGTCAGGAGCGTAAATGATTCAAATTGACCAGCTTAATCTATTGATCACTCGAAATACTACATGATCAAGGCAAAAAATGAAAGAGATTGGATGGAGGTGAGGCTCAAATGGTCATGTACATAATTATCAAAGGCAAACAGAGCACCCATTCACACTTTTTCAGATTTAAGATATGAGGCATAGACAAAAGAAACACGCTGACTGCAATTTTTTAGAGGTACTCTGATATGTTTGTGATTATACACTTTATAGTTGAGTGTCCGTATATATTTGGCACAACTTTCAAAATAACAAACAAATAACAACCTGATTCTGTCGCTCCTTAATTCCGTTGGAATTAAGACGAAAAGTTCATCATGAACAAATAATTAAAAGTTCAAGTTCTAGCCATGTACATTGTTTTTTGTAAGAGAGTTTTAACCATGTGAAAAAAAGGAACAGGTGGTCTACCTTAAGAATTTCCCAGTAAAAATTTAAAATAAAAAAAAGCAAGAAAACAAAAAGATAGAAACATGATGAAAGTATTACCACACTGCGATATGATGGATTTAAAATTCTATTCCATAAACACACAACAATGATATAAGAGGAAGACCTCCACAATTAACATTATCACAACACCATTGCCAGAAAATAATACTTGCCTAAATAGCGAAATGTAGCAGCATTGATTATTCGAATTTCAACATGTCCTTGACTCCCAAAAATGTTGCCCAGGCCAAGGTTCCTACTTAAAGAAAGAAAGGAAGAATATGATAACTTATACAATAAATGAATCGTAAAAGTGTGTGTAAAAATAATTACTTTAAACAAAGAAAATAACAAAGTAACTCAAGACAAATGAAAAATAATTGTATCAAGAAATAAAAAAGTAATTTAGACACTATAATAAGAATAACAATACCAATAATTGACAGACTCTAACTGCAAATTTGTAAAATATAAAGAGTGCATGTAAGAAATAAAGCAATCTGACAGATTAATGAATTTAAATAATATGAAGAATAGAAATAAATCACCGTACAGAGATTAAAAGAAACATAGATAATCTATACTAAATTTAATTCTTAAAATAAGTAAGCATAAAGGAGAGAAATCATACCAAACACTCAACAAGTGTGTAAAAAATCAGTAAGATTCAACATTGAGAAAACACGAAAGCTCTTCTCCTGCAGGAATGACATAATACAAACGATTACCAACGTAATCGAGTTGTTGAAGTTCGTTAAAGTCACACATGCACAGCGCAAGAAATAGTGATTCTCAGCGCACTAAAAAGGAAAGAATACTACCGCAACACAAAAAAAACAATAAAACAATATATAACAATCAATTTAAAAAAAACAAAAGAAGATAAAGAAAATTAATACCTAAAGACACGGTTACTAAATCAGTCATCAAGAAGATTTGCAACGGAGGGATTCTGTTGTTCACTTCAGCAACATTCAGACATTCAAAAAAGCTTCTTTTCAGCCTCAACATTAGTTTCATGTCCATTTCATGATGAATCCCAAAGGTGTCTACAAAAGTCTAAATATAAATTAATATAAAACTTCTATATATATATAAATATACAAATTAACAAAATAGAAAAGGTACAGTAAAGTGGGTTGCAAAACAGATTCGCTTATGTTTTGAAACACCACCTCATTGTCAAACTCATATTCATTCAAAAGATACATGAAGCAATCAATGACAAGCAGTATTAATGTCAATTGATTCTGCAAGACTTAAAAAGTCATCTCTAGTGATATTATCATACAACTCTGCAAACATTGCCAACTCTTCACTTACCTTGCAAAAATATAAACATTAATCAGGAATTGAAAAACGTAATTGGAAAATCCAAAAAGTAATAGCAAAAAATTGAAATAAGTAATTGCCAATAAAACACCAAAACATATAGACATACAATAGATAAATAGACAACAAACACAAAACTCCTCACTTCCTTAGAAAAATAAACATAAATCAGGAAATTATAAAGTAATTTAAAAGAAAGCAAAAAAAGAAATTGGCAGAAATTGAAATCAGTAAACATAAATAAAAGGATATGCAAAAAATTAATGAAAAATAAAAAAATAATTGCAAAATTGAATATGTAATTCCCAAATGAAACACCGATAGATACACATCAACATCACAACTCCTCACTTCATTTAAACGTAAATTAGGAAATGAACAAAAGTAAATTGAAAAATGAAAAACTGGAAAATAAGTGTAACATTAAAATGTAAGTATTGGCAAATTGGAATATGGTACAGAATAATAACGATAGCAAAAAATATGATAGATAGGTTATAATGTTAGATCCAACACAATAGGACATAGACAGATAGGATAGATAATAGATTAGCATAGATATAGATAGATAGATAGAGTAGATAGATAGTAGAAATAGATATAGATAGATAGATAGATAGATAGATAGATAGATAGATAGATAGATAGATAGGATAGATATTAGATAGGATAGATTAGATACGATAGATAGGATAGATAGATAGAATAGATAGAATAGATACGATGATAGATAGATAGATAAAGGCAAGATAATAGATAATTAGAGTAGATGATAGATAGATAGATAATAGATAGATAGATAGATTAGATAGTAAATAGATATGCTAGATAGATAGATAGATAGATATGTACGGAGTAGATAGAAATTAATACGAATACGATAAGATAGATAGGATAGAATAGATAATAATAGAAATACATACGATAGATAGAACTAGATAGATAGATAGATAGATATACGGATAGATAGATCAGGTATCTGATACGATAGACTAGATAGATAAGATGAAAAGACAGATAATACGATAGACACAGAGTAGTATCACATAGATATGAGAATAGATGAGATAGATACATAGATAAGAAGAAATCGATAGATACGGATTAGATTAGAAGATAGATGAGATAATTAGATAATAGAGATAGATACGATAGATAGATAATAAAGACTAGATAGATAGATAGAGAGAATAAGATACGTATAGATAGATAGATAGATACGTGATAATAGATAGATAGGATTTAGACTAGATAAGATACGATAGATAGATTATATTAGATAGATAGATTAGATAGAATAGATAGATAGATAATAGAAGTAACTAGATACGATATTGATAGATAGATAATAGATATGAATGATAGATATATTAGAGTAGATAGATGGATAGCATAATGATAGAGTAGATAGATAATAGGAGTAGATAAGACGTAGATAATAGATTTAATATGATAAAAGAGTAAGATAGATAGCAATAATAGATAGAATAGATAGATAGATAGATAATAGTGATAGATAATAATGATAGAACTAGTAGAATAGATAGATAATAGATGAAGATAAGATAGCATAGATAGATACGATAGTCATCAACACTAGCCAACTCCTCACGCATTGACAAAAAAGTAAAAAATTAATCCAAGGAAATAAAAAATAATTGAAAAACGCAATAAAAAACAATTGCAAAATTGACAATAAGTATATACCATTGAAACAGACCAAAACAGATTAGACAAAATATATAGATAAACAAGAATATACAGGACATATGTTCTGGGATTCACGGATCATATGCAAGTAGAATTCAATAATCAGCTAGAACTCAAGTCTCAAATTCAACCTCATTCTTCCTATGGCAGTCGACTACTCTACAATTCCTGGAACAAGGTAAACGTCTTAATCCCAGTAGATCATGTCTTGTAAGGTTGTACCCATCCGAAAAAAAGTATCAATGAACTGACACCTACAAAAGAATTGACTTTTCAAGGCCACAGAACGAAATTCATGGAGCCTACCTTGATAAAATCAGTCCTAAAACGATTTAGCGACCTGAGCGACTAAAATAAAACAGAGTCCACCAAAAGGTAGTCGCTAACGCAAACTAGAGCCACTAATCCTTCTGAGTAGTCGACAATTTCTGTGACTATTGTAGCGATTACCTTCGACTAACTATTTTTTCATTTGACTACTGTGTTAGCGACTAACTCGGTAGGTCATAAACGTTTCCGACAAAAGAGTCTAGGCGATCTCGATTAGTGGGGTTAATAACAACT
>SNQN01001988.1:15497-30457 GCA_008642245.1 Bassia scoparia | reverse complement strand
ATAGATAGATAGATAGATTAGATAGATAGATAGATAGATAGATAGAATAGATAAGATAGATAATAGATAGTAGTAAAGATAGATAGATAGTAATACGTACACCTGAAAAATGTGTCTTCCCCAAATGAGTAATCCGTGATGAAATTACCGCGTCTCGCGTTTGTTTCGAATCAGAAAAGATGCTATTGAATTCACAAAATGGAAATACGCCAAGTCGTACTCGGAAATATTGAGCAAAGGTCAAAGGCAAGGCAAAAATATCTTCTTTCGGTTTTCTCAAAGTTTCAAAAGGTTTTCAAAGGCGATCTCATGCTTTTTGATTTTCATCATGTCCGTCACATTTTCTGAATCCGCCAGTATTTTTTTAAATTAATTTTCTGATTTTTCTATGATTCTTGAATTTGCAATATTTAAATACGCAGAATACGCAAAAATACATGTATATAATTAGAAAAATACTCCGAAATACGTGGAACGCTTCTAGAACATTCTAGAACTCCTGCTTGGAGAGCAGTCTCAGGTGGTCTAGGAAATCAAAAATATTCGAAGGATCGAGGTTTTTTGGAAATATATACGAAAAACATTGAGCGTGATATACGCAAGTATGTGAGCGTATTGACGCTCATCCAGGAGCGTATATAGCCCACAGAGGCGTATATACGCTCAATACACTCACGTACATATTCTTCAAAATTTATGAAGAGCAGCGAAGCCGTAGATACGCTGGTACGAGGATACCGTCAATACCTCACGCGTATATACAGCTCATACCTCAGCGTATATACGCACGGTTTCTTTCTCGATGCTCTACCTATAATACTACTCCTTGCCTTCTCACTCCGGACATTCAGCTTCACACTTCACACGTTTCATACACTGCATAACTCAATCACGGCATCTCTCTCTCTCTCTCAAATATTCAAAAACACGCTCTCGTTTTCAATCAAAGGCATCGATTTCTGTTGCGATCAACAAGCAGTAAAAAGGTGTAGAGATATCTGAGATTACTCACCAATAATCTTCTCTCACTTTCTTTAAATTGACTAACCAGTGTTATGAGTTTTAATATAATACAGAATTGTAGAAACTCACTTTATACTTGTTTCATCTAAATATGTAGGGTTTCACAATGTCTTGCGGTTTTCATTGGTTTTTGGTTTTCATTTATTATTATTATCATTGTCAATTACTAACAATTCTTTTCTCTTGTATGCAAATTGAAGCCGAAAAGATCTATTGCGCTGCATTTATCAAGACTGAACAATGATTCTATACTGTTTCATGTAGCGATTCAAGGCAAAGGATTCTTTCATTGCGTTTTACCAACTAACTTTTGTTTTCTTTGCAGATTAGGGTAAGATGATTTGCATAACTTTGAAGTATGCATTTCATCTTTTTGCTTTATTGTCGGTGTTTTGTATTAATGTTTGTATATGTTTTGCTAACAAAACCGGGAATTAATGTGAAGACTTTAAATCAGATTAAACTATGGACAACCGTGTTTAGTCACCGTTTTAACATATTATATAAAAGTGGTCACAATTTCTAGGTTAGGTAGTCGCTGTGCATCAAAGTAACCGCTTTTCATAGTAATTTGGGTATAGTTCGCTTCTAAGGTGCTAAAAGAATGTTAAAGTTATGTGCATTTCAATAATCATGATGAATGAATTGCAGCCGATATAGAGCCGCCTACATCGCGGGCGAATTGGGTTACAGATCTGATTCGTACCGATTTCCCCGAAAACCCACGACTGGTTACTTGAGTTTGGACTGGGGCCATTTGATTTGGCACCAACGTTCTCGGCGTTCCGTTAAATAACCTATCTAGGCACGGTGGCGATCCCCTCATCGACAACACTACCCCAACGCACTCACGTGCGGGATTCCGTGGCTGCAAGCGCGCATGAGAGCACCTCGATGTATACCAAGGCCACGCGCCGCTATACGCTGAGGCGCGAGCCACGTCCTACAATTTGGCGACTTCACTGGGATAATCACGTAGCGTGAATGTGGACAGACGAAAAGTCTCGTAATTCCATCATCATTTTATTAATTTGTTGCATTTTGCATGTGACCCTTCGATGAAGGTCACAAACTTAGACCTTGGTCTCAATATGCGGCATGTCTATGCTCGAGATACCGATAAGGGGGAAACTACCTTGGTTGCATGTGGGCTTACTGATCGCAGCAAGCAAGTCCTATGCTCCGCTCATGCCGTGTGTGCACGATGTTACTGATGCGTGTGCATAAGAAGTATCTTGCCATACATCGCTAATTGCTAGTGGCTGAAAACTGGACCAAGCTCTACTTTTAGGCATGGTACATCTTGGACTTAAACCCAGCCGACCATCAGCTACTCCTAGAACTGGACCCCTAGGTGTTTTGAACTTCATACAATCATGTTGGTGGTTACTTGAAGTGCATATGTGCTTAGGACTCCTTAGCTTCTACCGTATTAGACTTAACACATCACCATAAGCATATAGATCATGATGTCTTTAGTAGACATAGGATTCAACACACATTGCATATTACACCATCATTTGGTAAAAGGTCATCCTTTTTCCAAAACAAAAAAAAAAAAAAAAAGCAAAAAAATCGAAAAAAATATATAAAAAGGAAAAGGCCATGGCCATGCATTCTATAGTTGCGAATTAGGCAGCATGCACTACTAGGAAGACGATCATGTTAGGTCATGCATAAGTCTTTGAGTCAAGTGAAGCATCCAATAACTCTCGTCTTGTTACTTGCAGAATTCAACATTGATCCCCGCCGTATTGGATTCGCAAGGCTAATCAAAGGACTAGTTCGAGAGCGAGTCAGTCACTCCACCGTCCCGTTCCCGCAAGGCAACCTTTTTCAGAGTCCACCAATCCTAGAATCATCGTCTCATCATTCACCATGAGCGACACGAACACGTTAGAAGAGGATGGAGCTCGCTGACACTGTGGCAAAACTTAGCCAAGATGGTTGCAACCATCTCACGCCAACTCTTCTTCTACTGCCATTGCTACAAGAGACATGGAGGAAAATGTTCAAAGACACTTGGATGCGCAACTTACTATGAAAACACTGAAAACGAGATGTCCCCTGCTGCCAACTCCCTTGACAAGTTTTCAGCCAATGAGTCCACTTCAATTCAAGGCCTACTGATGATCCTCGCTTTCCATCTCAAGCTTTTAAAGGCTACCTTGTCTCTCAAAAGGGGTCGACTCTGCCTTCTAACCCGAAGGTCTTTCCGCTTCGCTTCACCTGATGTGCCAGAAATGATTCTTCTCCTTGTCTGAAAGGAGACTTGAAACTTGGTGAGGATTCGCCCTGCTTATGGACTCTTACAAAGGGAACATCAAGTCAAACCTCTTCTCGCGAACTTGAAATCCTGAAACAAGGAGGAAAGAGGATTTACTGCATTTCTCTCTAGATCGGGAAAGAAGCTGCATGCACAACTGGTTCATGCTCTCCTGAATTGAAATGGTGAAGTTTCAATCGAACTTGCAACCAAGATACAAGAATCATCTTCGCTATCTGGGCCTAGTACTTTCGGATAAGGATCTACCACATGGTATTGCCATGGAGGATTGACTTATATGAAAGAAAACAGTATAACAGTTCTAGCACTACAAACCAATCAACAACAAGAAGAGACAATGCTGGTCTCAAACAATGTTCTGCACTGCAAGCTACCTTGTTTCCCAAGGAAATCAATGTTATATCGTCCTAGCGTGAGTATTGCCCATTGGGCATGACTTTACACTCAATCACATTGAACGACTTCAAAAACCAAAGGAAGCTTTACACACTATTGGACCCCTACTCCAGACTCCATGAGACAAAAAGAGTAGGAACTGGAATACAAAACGCCTATTGCAAATACCATCAAGGTTAGAGTCACACAACTAGACGGACTGTTTTAAGCTATAAGGATGCCGATCCAAGACATGTAGAGCGATGGAAGGCTCCCACTTCCACCAGGTTGCAACAAAAGCCGAACATCACATCCAACCCCTCACTACTCTCATGATTTCTATTGATGAAAGAAACACTTTTTGACCCTACTTGTCCCATCTATCCAGTGGGTCAAGCTGCGATGTCAATCTACTTTCAATGACACTTCTGTTAATGGCTATGGGACAGCGACGTGGACGCACTACTATGAAGCGTTGCGAACCCACCTATCAAAGCCATGA
This sequence comes from Bassia scoparia, assembly GCA_008642245.1. NCBI lineage: Eukaryota > Viridiplantae > Streptophyta > Magnoliopsida > Caryophyllales > Amaranthaceae > Bassia > Bassia scoparia. The sequence continues at coordinate 26,270 of SNQN01001988.1, read as the reverse complement.
CAGGAGAAGATCTTGAAGTAAGGAATTCTGATCTAGAAATCTCTCAAGCACACAGTACGATGTGCATGGACCTCACAGGGAGTGGGCGTGGTTCCTGACGTCATATTGCTCCCCAGCATGACACTTGTTCCTACTCAAAGTCATCCCACCACAAGAGAAATCCCACTTATCAAGCAACTTAAAAAGAAAACCAAAAGCCAAACTGAACGATTTCGCAATTGATCGTCACTTCGAAGACACCGTGAGGACTTTCTCAACATCTCTCACTAAATCAATGTCTCGAGCGAGACAACTCCTGAAGGGGTTGGTCAATTCCTAACCAACCAACACTGTCTCTCTTATGTCGTATTTTGCTGACGATGATCTGCCTCCTGAGGGGTCCCCATCCACAATAAGGCCCTTCACCTCACTGTGGTGTGTAGCTTATAGTTCAATATTCCAATGACTTTGTAGAACAAGGATCTGCCATCAATGTTTGCCCTTTGAGAACTGTCCAAAGCTTGGGGATCGCAAAGATGAACTTCAAGCTAATACTCAAAACCATTCGTGCTTACGACAATTCAAAGAGACAGGCTCTTGGAATCATATGGCTCAAACATTGCTGCTGGAACCAATTGAAAAAAGCGGTGACGTTTCATGATGCGATGTCAAAACCTTCATTCAATTCTTACTGCTTGGTCGTCCCTTGGCTCAGAACTAGCGCGGCTGTCGCCTCGTCTCATCTTACCATCAAAAAGTCAAGTTCTACTTCATGGCGCTCCGTAACTATCGATGCGTTCTCCCAATGAAATCACAGCAATAGAGAGTTCCACCTTACAATCCAGCACAGACAATGAGGATGAGGAAACTTTGGGCTTTTCGACTGCTGTGATTGAAGAAATCCCCTTATGATGCCAATCTCACTATCCATGCTATTACTGAGAAACATAGGCTTACTTCCTGAATGGCCTCAGATCCAAACAAGGGGCATCTTCATCCTCTCTTCGATCTGCCGCCAAAGAATGACAAGTGTTGGACTGGTGATACTTCTTTCACCCCCAACCAAAAGAGAGATAAGGAGCAAGCACTGGAAATATGCTCCTTGAAGAGAATGAGCTTACATACATGGCCAACCATCGCCCCTTACGAGCTTACTCTCAATGGCTACTTTGATGCGAAGATGGAGAGGAGTTTCGAGCTTGACTCCCTGAACTCTCCTAACTGCTGATGGCAAAAGTAATCCAGGACTCGAGGTCTTCAAGACGTGACTTCATGAAGATTGGTTAATGACCTGTCAAACTGCAACCCTGTTTATGATCACTTGGGCTTGGTCTACTCTATTGGTATGGAAAAGAAGAGGAAGAAGCTATGTTCAAAAGGTGGCGCAGCTACAGTCCTTTGCCCTAAATGATTACTCCTGCACTGACCATGGTTCGAGTGGCGCAAAAACCTTGGAGATCATGCACTGCGGCCGCAAGTTCCATTTCACTGCTGCAGAGGACCAATGTTTGAGGAATTTGTGTCTGAGGAGGTTCTGATCTGAGTCTAGTCCTAAGTTAGGGGCAGTTCTAGTGTAGCAAGGTCAAAGGACGGTCCAGGTTTGGACCAAATAAAAACCGTTTTGGAGTCTAATATGTTCTCCAGCCTCTTCTGAGGCTTCGCATTTCGACTTGTATGATTTCTGAATTCAATAAGACTATGCCTTCGCACTTCTCGTCTTCTTCTCCTCCCTTAATCGACGCTTTAATTTGACGCTTCTAATGAACAAAACGATGATGACTGTATAAAGCAATGGAAAAACATGAGCAAGAACCCCATCATTGTTAAGGACAACCGAAGAAATCAACATTTCCAGCAATGATGAGCCACAAATGGTAAAGATACGGTTCAGCCTTCTGCATGAAGAAAGGGCACAGTTAGTCAGACTCTCAAAGAAACAAGATGTGTTCGACATGTCTTACCAGGACATGCCAGGGATCGATCCAGAGATTGCCGAACATACCATACCATTAATTAAAGGGGAAAACCTGTTAAGCAGAAACTAAGAAGAATGAAGCCTGATAGCACTCAAGATTGAAGAAGAATGATCAAGCAGTTAGAGGCAGGTTTCATTAAGACAAGTGCTTACCCGAATGGATGCCAATATAGTCCCAGTCATGAAAGGATGGGAGAGTACGAATGGTGTTGATTTCCGCGATCTCACAAGCAAGTCAAAGGATGATTACCTTTCCACACATAACAATCCTGGGGATAACACCGCAAAATTTCACAGCTCTGTTATCCTTCCATGGATGGATATGCAGGGATAATCAAGTAAAGATGCTAAAAGGTACATGGAGAAAACAACCTTCATCACTCCATGGGAAATATTACTACACAGTCATGCCATCTGTTGGAAGAACGCCGGAAGCCACCTATCAACGCGCTGCCATACCCTTCTGCATGACATGTGCATTATAGGAACGGTAGTATACGTTTATGGACTGATAGTGAAGGAAAAAAACGACAGGACACAACGCCGTCGTAATAAAGTTCGTTTGAACAGGCTTCGCAAATACAGATGAGACTCAATCCACAAAAGTGTGCATTTGCAGTACTTCTGGGGGGAAGCTTCTTAGTATGTTAGTAGCAGCCGAGCATCGGAAATCGAACCTTCAAAGATCAAAGCCATGAATGTCCTTAAACCACCTTCAACGAAAGGAGATCGAGGATTTTTGGGGCGCTTCAATACATCAGCAGATTCATCTCCAAACTCACTATGATGTTGTGAACCCATCTTCACAAGCTTGAAGGATGAACAAAGATTGGGACGATGAAGTCAACAGGCTTTTGACAAAGAAGGAGACCTCTCCAACCCTCCAGTTCTCTTACCACCAGTTCCCGGCTTACCATTACGGCTCGTACCTTACTGTCAGCTCAAATGCTGGCTGGAGCAATGCCTTGCTCAAGAAAGCCAATGGGAAGGGGAAAATTCCATATATTATTGAGTAAAAAGTTTCTCCAATATTGAGACGAGGGATTCAAATACGGAGTAGAAGCTTTGCCTTGCATTGGTTTGGGCACCAAAAAGCTTTCGGCTGTATCTTCTTACCATATAGTCCACCATTGTCTCGCAAGCTGATCCATTGAAGTGTACCTCCTGGAAAATCAGCTATGAGTGTACGCCTCTCAAGATGGGTGGTTATGCTTTCGATTGATCCAATATGTATCCCAAAAGGCCATCAAGGGAAGCATTGTTCCTAATTTTGGCCATTCACCTGGAGAACAGAGCCAGAAGGCTTTGAATCCCGACGAGGATCTATGATGACTGAAGACGGCTTGTGTTTATACTCGATGGATCTTCAAACCAAAAAGGATGCGGTGTGGCATACTTCTGTATCGCCAGAAAGAAAGGCACACGCCGCATTTCCGTAAAAGGCTAGACTTTCAATGTTACAAACAACCAGGACGAATAGAGGGCCTGCATATATTGGGTTAGAATCAGGCCATCGCACTTCGGGTTTGAGAAGTTGAGGTTATTACGGCACTCTTCCTTGATCATCAATCAAATCTCTGGGAAATGGAAAGTCAGGAAGTGAAGTTTGGGCCCTCTATCAAGCACATTAGAGGACAATTGCCCAACATTTCAAGAGATAGAGCATATAAACCTACCTCCGCCGAGACGACAACCAATTTGCAGACGCTTGGCTAAGGTAGCTTCGATGATTAATATCCCGCAAAGCTCATTAACCATATGCCATTAGTCCATCGAAATGCTGGCCATCCCCCGCTCATGTCAATGCCTTAGGATGAAGAACAAGACCATTGCGTCAGTAGGCGAAATGAGCCTTGGTATTCACAGTATGCTTGAAGTCTTGCAAAACATGAGTACCCTCCTCAAGCCTCGAAGAAAGCACAAACAGCTTAAGGCGTTGTCATCAAACTATGTGCTAACACGAGGGGAAACTGCACAAAAAGGGCTATCACGCGCTCGTTGCTTTGATTCCTTCAAGAATAGAAGCAAAATTGCATCATGGACAACGTGGCATAGCGGCGTTTGTGGGCTACGCGGATATGAGGTGGAAAGATGTTGGCAAGAAAATATTATCACCGGTGATTACTTAGATAACCATCGAAAAGACTGTCAGCGACTATGTCATAGATAAGTGCGAACACGTGCCGAAAAGAATGCAACCTGCAGCAGGTACCTCCATCCCTACTATAGTACTTTCCACTTTCCCCTTGGCCATTTTCCACATGTTGCATTACTATAATTGAAAGGATTACCCCTCCAGACAAGGTGGGCATGAATTTATCTTATGTCCTATCGACTGAGTTCACATAATGGGTGGATGGAAGCAGCCTCCTATGCTACTCTTCAAGTAAACATGGCAAAGTTCATTGAGACAATTATTGTTTGTCGCTTTGGAGTGCCAATCATGAAATCATTAGCGACAAAGACGCACTAAAGTCCCTAGAAAACGTGCGCTGAGTGATTGCTAAGATTATAAAATTCAACACCATCGGCCTCCCCGTATCGGCCTCAACCAACGGACTGTAGAGCTTTAACCGACAAAAATGTAAAGGACAATCATATCGCCAAAAGACTGGAAACTTATTAAGGATTGGCCCCACCAAGCTCCAGTTGCTTTTGGTGGATATCGACGTCAATTCGGACCTCCACGGGATACATCCCCGTATCTCACTGTTATTGGTAACAAGGCTGTTAACCAATTGAATGCAAGTCCATCATCCCGCTATTCTGGCGAAAGTAAAGTCCCTGAGGCGATTGTCGTTGCTAATAGACAACTCAGCACTTTTGATGGGGAGGCGCCTCGCCGCTTTAAACAATGTGCAAAATCTATCAACAAAGGATCGGGCATTTCAACATAAGGTGTAAGCCTGTAACATCAAGGAAGTGACTTGGTTGTTAAAAGGATTAAGAAAAAAATGTTTTAGACCCTTCGTGGCAAGTTCCGTCCAAATGGGCAGGTCCCTACATAGTCAAGAAAATTCTATCACTGGAGGCGCCGTAAGGTTATAGATGATGAATGGCGACGAGTTTGCAAGCCTCATCAACATGGTATCTCAATTTAAAATAAATTCTACATTTAAGTCCACAAAAAGCTTTGAACTTACCTTCACCCCAGCTATTTGAACTGCGAGAGGCTGACCACATTGATACTGTATGGTCAACTTCTTTTGAAGTGCTGGCCCATTAAAATATTCCCCCCATTTCCCTTTGCTCATGTAAGTATTAAAGGCAAGAAAAACAACAAATATGAAAAATTGTTTTAAGGCAAGATATAAAACGTTGTTTTTATTAAATTTTATTAAGTCATATAAGACATAAGTGCTAATAAAATAAATATGGCACGGCAGGCCTGCAATAAAAGTAAGGAATATAAAGCAGTCATGCTTTGTCTCTCCTTGTCCATTCCACTATGCAGTTGTCTTCCATTTGTCCATCATTCACTTCCTTTTTCCCACTCCACTTGTGCTCGCTTCTTGCATTAGTCTTTCATTAACTTTCTTTCTTGGGCATAGTCCTTTTCCTGAGCCCCTTGTCTGATTCCTTGACTTTTCGTCATCTTCAGTGGTGGCCTAGTCGACTTCCCAAACAGGTGCAAGTTCGTGTCCAAGTCTTGGTCCTTGACTGATGTTAGAGTAGTTCTTCCGAACGCTAGGGGTAGAACGAAAGCATTCTTTATCGCCAAAGTCGTTTCTCTCTTAAGTTCGTCCCTCTCCGGCAGCCCTATGTCAGCACGAGCGGTCGTGTTTGCAGTCATCACTTCTCTTATAACACGTGAAGTTTCGCTCAGCTCGATCAAGATCCATACCTCAGCTTAGGACGGCAACCCAAAAATCCACCCACCTCTTCAAGGACCGCCAACAATGAGATTTGGAGTGCCTACGAGTATCACGATCTTGGGATGACTTGTTTCCATGCCATACGTGACGCATTAAACGGACAGAAAGTAGGAAAAGTCAAGGCCCGCAGACCACTAATAGTCAAGCCCTCCTCATCATCCGATGTCAGTCATTCTCTGAATTACGCCACCATGGAACAACCCACCTAATCACGAGCTTCTTCCACTTCCAAAGTATCTGTAACCCAACTATCCTGCGAGAACTGACAAGTCATCTTTCGAGTAGCATATTTGTGTTATTATGATTCCAGGTTCCTCAGGAGGCAAATCAATGATAAGCGTCCAATCAAAAACAAATCTGGTTCAGAGCAAATGAATAATTACTGAACACTAGAAAGTACAGGAATAGCTACTTTAATTAAGTAGATTAAAGAATGGTAATTATAGCCTAACAAGATATGAGGGCAACAAGTCATAGGAGTGTGCTAAGATCTTTTTCCAAGTCATGCCAAAGCAAGCGAACATCTGGCCCCGCCAACAAAGTAAGGAGGGTGAACGTACCAACTCGCATTGCTGCAACGAAAGAAAAATAACGGAGCAAGACCAAAATATTTCCGCCTTTTGAGGAAAGATAAATTGCAAATATGGCAAAAAATAAGGACCTCTCCTCCTAGAGCATCACTAATTCCTACCCATTGTTCTAAAGAAGGTGGGGTTTCAAAATGCAATTTTTCTCAATAAATCAACTTGCGTGCTCAAAGCAGCAGATGGGGTGTGGAACGTTCGTTTCTCAAGTCCGCATAATTTTCAAAAAGATTGATAAAAAGAATTGCGATAGTCAGGGCACAAGGAGGGTGGATCCAAGGCCAACGCAATAATGCATTAATCTCTTCAGGCCGAATGGTGTAATTTCATTATGATTAACAGCATGATAAGGAGATGAGTGCGAGGATTCATAAACGTTTATGAGGCAGCATAAAAGGCTATATCAATTTGTCTACGATACCTGAATCGGTCAGAAAAACGCGCATGATGATCACGACAATGTTCGCCTTTGACCGTGCTAGAGCAGGATGCACGGTATCCATTGAGTCGCAGAGCGAAAGTCAATCTTGCGAGCCATTGCCTGCAAAGTTGGACTGTAGAGTAACAGAAAGTTTGTTGTAGTTGTGTAGTAAAAGAGACGGTGAGTCGGTTTTCGAGTGCATAAGTTCCCGAAAACCGTAGTCTATGTATTAAATACTATGGCAAAATTGAGCCGGACAAGCCTTCAGATTGAGCGGAATAGACGCTGGATTGGAGCGTATATACGCTCCATTGAGGTGATAGTTACGCAGAATGCACCGTACGAAAAACTTTCCGAAAAATTTTAAGAAAGTAGCGAAGACAAGCAGCGGCAATAACGCTACTGCAGGCAGCGTATGATCGCAAAGGGGGCAGCGTAGATACGCTCCTGCGAAGAGCGTATATACGCTCCAGAGATACGGCCACATTTGTCCATTCATTCCTTTCGCCTCGATTTTCAGGCTAATGCCTGCCTATTTTCAGGCCATATTTGCAATGGAGCAGGTGTATGAATTGTATTCGGCGCGTGGGGAGAGTACATGAGGTTGCGTTCAGCAGCGCTCAGAGGACAAGCGGAGTGGAGTAGGATGTGTGCGTGTGTGTTGTGTGTTTGTTTTTAGAGAGAGTCGGGTGCCTCCTGAGGCGCCTTTTGCATGAAACAAAGTCGATCTCTCTCTCTATCTATCTATCTATCTATCTATCTATCTATCTATCTATCTATCTATCTGTTTTTGTCTATCTGTGTTGGAGTCTAATTCGGGATTACCTATTCCAAATTTTGCAATTACTTTTTCATTTCCAGATTTATGTTTACTTATTTTCAGTTTTTGCATTTTTCAATTTACTTTTGTTCATTTCCTAATTTACGTTTACAATGAAGTGAGGAGTTGTGATGTTGATGTGTATCTATCGGTGTTTCATTTGGGAATTACATATTTCAAATTTTGCAATTACTTTTTTTAATTTTTCATTTAATTTTTTGCATTTCCTGATTTATGTTTACTGATTTCAATTTTTGCAATTTCTTTTTTTGCTTTTTTTTAAATTACTTTATAATTTCCTGATTTATGTTTACTTTTTTCTAAGGAAGTGAGGAGTTGGCTATGTTGTTGTCTATTTATCTATTTATGTCTATATGTTTTGGTGTTTTATTTGGCAATTACTTATTTCAATTTTTGCTATTACTTTTTTGGATTTTCCAATTACGTTTTTCAATTCCTGATTAATGTTTATTTTTTTGCAAGGTAGTGAAGAGTTGGCAATGTTTGCAGAGTTGTATAATATCACTAGAGATGACTTTTTAAGTCTTTGCCAGAATCAATTGACATATACTGCTGTGATTGATTGCTTCATGTATCTTTTGAATGAATATGAGTTTGACAATGAGKGTGGTGTTTCAAAACATAAGCGAATCTGTTTTGCAACCCACTTTACTGTACSTTTTCTATTTTGTTAATTTGTATATTTATAGTACATATAGAAGTTTTATATTAATTTATATTTTAGACTTTTGTAGACACCTTTGGATTCCATCATGAAAAGTGGACATGAAACTAATGTTGAGGCTGAAAAGAAGCTTTTTGAATGTCTGAAGTGTTGCTTAGAACAACAGAATCCTCGTTGCAATCTTCTTGATGCTGATTTAGTAAGTGTTTAATTTAATTTATATTCTTTATTTGTTTTTTTAAATTGATTGTTATATTTATTGATTTTTATGTTTTTTTGTGTTGCTAGGTATGTATTCTTTCCTTTTGTGCGCGAGAATCACTATTCTTGCGCTGTGATGAACTTTAACGATTCAACAATCGATTACTTGGATAATCGTTTGTATTATGTCATTCCTGAAGGGAAGAAGCTATTCGTGTTTTCAATGTTGAATCTACTGATTTTTACACACTTGTTGAAGTGTTGGTATGTTTCTCTCACTTTATGCTTACTTATTTTAAGATTAAATTTAGTATTATGATCATCTATGTTTTCTTTTAATCTCTTAGGTAGATTTATTATTCTATTCTTCTATATTTATTTATTTTAAAATTCTATTTAAATTCTTGTCATGTGTAATTGCATTTTCAAAATTTTCATGTACTATTCTGATCATGTGTAGTTATATCTTTAAAATTTGCAGTTAGAGTCTTGTCAATTTATTGGTATTGTTAATTCTTATTTATAATGTAGAATTACTTTTTTATTTTTATACAATTACTTTTTCATATGTCTTGAGTTACTTTTCTATTTTTTTGTTTAAAGTAAATTATTTTTAAACCTTTTACTTATTTATTGTATAAGTTATCTAATTCTTCCTTTCTTTCTTTTAGAGGAACTATGCTGGAACATTTTTGTGGAGTCAAGGACATGTGAAATCGAATAATCCAAATGCTGCTACATTTCGCATTAGGCAAGTATTATTTTCTTGGCAAGGTGTCGGTGATAATCTTTATCTGTCTCTTATACACATCTAGATGTGTATAAGAGACAGGTTTAAATTCTTGTCATGTGTAATTGCATTTTCAAAATTTTCATGTACTATTCTGATCATGTGTAGTTATATCTTTAAAATTTGCAGTTAGAGTCTTGTCAATTTATTGGTATTGTTAATTCTTATTTATAATGTAGAATTACTTTTTTATTTTTATACAATTACTTTTTCATATGTCTTGAGTTACTTTTCTATTTTTTTGTTTAAAGTAAATTATTTTTAAACCTTTTACTTATTTATTGTATAAGTTATCTAATTCTTCCTTTCTTTCTTTWAGAGGAACTATGCTGGAACATTTTTGTGGAGTCAAGGACATGTGAAATCGAATAATCCAAATGCTGCTACATTTCGCATTAGGCAAGTATTATTTTCTTGGCAAGGTGTYGGTGATAATGTTAATTGTGGAGTCTTCCTCTTATATCATTGTTGTGTGTATTATGGAAAGAATTTTGAAACTCCATCATTGCATGTGGTAATCTTTCTCATGTTTCTATCTTTTTCGTTTTCTTGCATTTTTTTATTTTAATTTTATGGGAAATTCTATATGGTAGACCCCTGTTTTCCTTTTTTCTACATGGTAAACTTTTACAAAAAACAATGTACATGGTAGACTTGAACTTTTAATTATTTGTTCATGATAAACTTTTTCGTCTTAAATTCCAACAATAGGAGCACAAATCAGGTTGTATTTGTTTGTTTTGAAAGTTGTGCCAAATATAACGACATCACTATAAAGTGTATAATCATCAAACATCTCAGAGTACCTCTAAAAAATTGCAGTCAGCTTGTTTCTTTTGTCTCATCCTCCTATCTTAAATCTGAAAAAGTGTGATGGGTCCTCTGTTTGCCTTTGATACATTATGTAAATGACATTTTGAGCATCACCTCCATCAATCTCTTTCATTTTTTGCCTTGATATGTAGTTGTAGTGATCAATGATTAAGTGGTCAATTGAATCATTTCCTCCTGCTTCCATTGCCATTAAGTTGAAAGCTTTTGTTGGTTTCAGTCCTGCTRAAAGCATYAGATCAATTGCTTCGTCTTTTGCTTTACTCACKTTTGTATTTGACCTATGCATGTGTTCGGGTCTTGCCTTGCTAGCTGATGGTTGTATGCTAGGATGTGGTCGTCAASTTCCCATGTGCAATCTTCTTTGATTTTTGCCCTTATGTAAGGTTTTGTTTTCGACTTATTGTTCTCTGCTGGTTTGTTCTGCAGTTGGTGTTGCTAATTTGATATTTACTATAAGAGATTTTTTTTTTTGTCGAATTGTTGACGATTTTCTAACACCAAATCCTACTAACTATCTTCTTCTTCTTCTTCTTCTTCTTCTTCTTCTTCTTCTTCTTCTTCTTCTTCTTCTTCTTCTTCTTCTTCTTCTTCTTCTTCTTCTTCTTCTTC
>SNQN01001988.1:0-15339 GCA_008642245.1 Bassia scoparia | reverse complement strand
GCCTTCTTCTCTTCTCTCTCTTCTTCTTCTTTTCTTCTCCTTCTTCTTCTTTCTTCTTCTGTCTTCTTCTTCTGTCTTCTTCTTTCTTCTTCTTTTCTTCTCTTTTTCTTCTTCTTCTTCTTCTTCTCTCTTCTTCTTCTCTCTTTCTTCTTTCTTTCTTTTCTTCTCTTCTTCTCTTCTTCTTCTTCTCTTCTTCTTCTTTTCTTCTTCTTCTCTCTTTTCTCTTCTTTCTTCTTTTCTCTTCTCTTTCTTCTTCATTCTCTTCTTCTTCTTTTCTTTTTCTTTCTTTCTTCTTCTTCTTTCTCTTCTTATCTCTTCTTCTTTCTTCTTCTTTTCTTTCTTCTTTTTTCTCTTCTTCTTTTCTCTTCTTCTTCTTCTTTCTTGAAGATGCATGAGAGAAAGAACATGCAAATAGATATGGATTGAATAGTATTTGGAAGTTGAAGATTACTAGGTATTTATCTTACTCTTCTTTAACCTATTTTTTTAGTTTTTGTGTATGACTATTGTTCAATTGTTGTGTTAATGGAATTTCATATCATGTTATTGTGTTTCTGTAGCATAGAACTTGCTTTTAGCTGCCTTTATTTATGAAATTATTTATTAAGTTATTTCTATTAATGCAATATATTTTTTATAAAATACAATTACTTTTTTTTTTATTACTCCCTCCGTTTTTTTTAAGAATGTTGCCCATAACCATTTTGGAAACGGTTTTAAGAATTGATTGAGTTGAATAATAGTTTGAGTAAGTTGGGGTAAAAAGTTGAATAGTTCGGTAAAAGAGTAAATGTGTGAATGAAAAATTTATGGGAAATAGTATTATTGGGTGAATAAATTGGTAAAATATATGAAAGTTGACATTTAGAAATGAGGAATTCATTAATGTTAGAGTAAATAAGTAGGTATAAGGATAAGGTAAAAAGGTTATTTAGATTGGTTTGGAACATCTATTTAAAAACGGCCAAAGGGAAAGTGGAAGATCTAAAAAAAACGGAGGGAGTATTATCACGAAATTATTATACAATGACTTTTTATCTTTTACACAATTACAATTACTTTTTCTCTTTTATAAAATTACTTTTCTGTTTATACAAATTACAATTAGTTTTATATTTCTATGTAGTTACTTTATATGTATTATGTTTGTAAATAGAATTTGTTACCTGTGTTTAGGACGTAGTTGATTATGGCTTCTCCATCATCTTCTTCTTTTTCATCATGTTCATTTTCTTCAGCATCTTCATCATATTCGTAATCTTCATTGTTTGTTAGTTGCAAATGCTGCAGTGAATCTTTGATTTCTCCTACTTGCATCGGTTTTGGTGATTCTTCTGATTGTAGGACGATTGATGAGCACTAGAAAAATTTGATGACTCTTCATTCTCTTTCGTTTGAAATGGTTGTTTTTTCTGAGAAAGTAAGCAAGATTTTATTAGAAATAGAAGACAGGTTACAAGACCAGCTCAAAGGCTGCAGAAATGGTTGTTGATTTCATTTTTTGACTAATTTCAGTGTATTTTGATTATTTGATGTAATATTTGTATTTTTGTGTTGATTTTTCAAAAGTTTAATCGATGTTGTTGATTATTGGATAAGAAAGCTATAGAATTGTGAGATTGAAGAATGAGAGAGAAAAGTGGCAGATTGCAGCAAGAGAGAGTAAAGCTTGGGATTGGTGGCTGCCACACTCAAATTGCGTGTTTTGTTTTTTGGATAAGAGCTAGGTTTGTGTTTGTTTAATGTGGTATTTATTGTACTTGTTGTACTTCCATTGTAACATAACGGAGTTCGTTATGTATGAATGCCTACCACACAAAAATTTAGGTGTGGAAGGTGGCACAGAAAACAGGCTGAATATTATAATATATAATTTCAAATTTAAATTTTATGATGTCATAATAGATGATTTCTAGATGGGATATAATTGTTTTTTTATATAGTTTTGATTGCATATAATTGTTGTTTTTTATATACATGGGATATATTTATTTTTTAAAATAGTTGATATCCAGATTTAATTAAAAATAAAGTTGGATAAGATATAATCGTTCTTTTCATAGTTAATTTAATTGAATTTTATTTGTTTTTCTAGATTTAATTTAAGATAAACTGAGTTGACATGTTTTTGTCGTTTATTTCTAACTTTTTTTTTTACTTATGATGTCATCAATGCTTTTGGCGGGAAATTTTTAATGAGAGGCCGCGGTGTAAGCATTGATGACATCAGTCGTGTTTTGCTTTATTGGTGTTTTTAAGATATAGTTGGTATCTCGTAGTATTTATTCATTTAATCTTGTATTAATAGTAAGATATGATATTACCCGGATTCTCGCACAATGTAAACAGATCACGAGGAATTTTTCTAATATGTCATGTGTCCATGTATATATTCAACTAAAAAGATTATAAAATTTGCCAATATAAAGACTTGATCCTCTGACCTTTAACATGAAATGTTACATTTTATAACCACTAATCCACAATAATTTGATTAGTTGTCATATCAAATAAATTATAGTTAAGTCTCATGCTCATATTTAACTAATTTAAAGGTTATGTATTATCTTTTTCTATTTTTATTGTTACAATTACGAGTACTATTTTCATGTTAGAAACTTTGATCCATTGTCTTTTAAGTTTACTTAGCAAAACGAACTCATAAAATAAGTAATTTATATATAACATACCATTGTTCATATTTATTATTGGTCCAGACGATAACCCGAGGCATCGCCCGGACCAAAACACTAGTTACAAAATAATAATCCTGACTCTAGCCTAATCTTCACCAATTGAGCCTATTTCTAAGTTTACCTGCTAATCTAATTTCTTTACCCCTTTAAACCGGATTTTTTTTTTTTTTTTTTTTTTGTATATTGACATTAAAAAAAACATTAAATGTTTTTGCCTACTAACTCTCTTCTCTATAAAGCACACGTCCCAGTCATCTATTTCACTTTCTCTTTTTTTCTTTCGTTCTTCCTCTCATTCTGCTTCAATTCTTTTACAGCCTTTTTGGTTTGATATTAGTAAAGGAAGGGAAGAGAAATGATGGGAAAAGAAAGGAAAAGAGAATAATCTTATTTTCTCATGTTTAGTTCAAATAGAGGAAGTTAAATGAATCCAACTTATTTTTCCATGTTTGGTTAGACATTAATAAAGGAATAGAAGGAAGGAATAAAAATTAAGTTTATTTTCTTTTTCCTTCCAAATTCCCTCAATTTTGAGAGGAACGAAAATGATAGAAATTGTAAAGAAATTTTCCTTTCAATTCCTTCCAATTCCTTTCTTTTCCCTCCTTATTTTTTAACCAAATGACGGAAAGTGTTATATTTCCGTCCACTTCCCTTCCATTGCCTCCATTTCCTCCCTACTAAACAGATTGTTAAAGTGCTTTTTTATTTATTTCAATTACAAAACCAAACCCAGAAAAATACGAAATTAGAGCAAATAAACATTTACTTGAACCAAAAAATAAAAAAAAAAATAGAAGAAATTCATCAATTAATCCATATCATATACTTCGTACACGATTCCAACACAAACAACAAGTACTTCAAGCAAATGCCAAAAAAAAGCAAAGGCTAAATGAGACTTACCAATTCGTCAACTTTACTTACCCATTGAGGAAAGGGGTTTGGAGCAGTGGTTTCAACACGACCTTTGATTTTTGTGGTCAAAGGTTCGAATCCTCATACTTTCTCCCCCATTGTAAATGTACCCCGCTCTTGTGGTTTATTCACACCAAAAAAACTTTACTTACCTATTAAATGAAAAAAAAAAAATGAAAAAGGAAATGAGAAAAGGGCTTCAATTAATTAATGTTAAAAAATCATTCTAAATAATTAAATACGAAGTAGTTATTAGTAGAGCTGCAATTTCATTAAATTGCATATAACGGAATAACTACATAGTGTATAAGAAGTTCGAGGAGCACAGTCGGTTAACGCTCACTCCATAAGTTGAAAAGAAAAGTAACTACATAGTGTGAAAAACTAGCTATATAATGAAAATAAAGTGACTGCATATTAAAAAGTAGAAGTTGTTATATGCATTAGATAGAAAAAAAACTTTGCAATTAAATCTTCAACACCACAAAATCTTAAAAAATTGTGGTGTTTAATGAGGTAAAATCATTAAATTGCATATAGAGAGAAAGACTATGCCAATAAAGGAGTAGAAAATGAAGGAAAGTGGGTCAAACTAACGGAATAACTAACGATGTTAGCTTTAGGTGATGCTATCAAAACAAAACTAGGAAAAGAGGTGGTTTAATTACACAAAATTTATATACGATGGTTTTGTTTAAAAAGGGTCCTTTAAAAAGTGGTTGTTGACAATTTTTTCTAAATTTATTGTGCATCAAACATATACTGACTGTTTATACAAAAATTAGACAACTATCTAACATAAGATGGTACGACTATAACCAGGTTCGAACTAACGAATACTAAACAACAATAAACAAATTGAAATACGGAAATTAAACAAGGGACAAAAGGGGGAGACAACTAACACCAAACATGGTGACGCGAAAAAACCCCATGAATAAGGGTAAACAACCGYAGGTGGCTATGAGTCCACCAATCCACTATGATTCCAATCGATTACAGATGCGTTTACAGGTTGCTCTTGCGTTGTTCTTGAATACGTTCTTCAAATGACTATCTTAGATTCACTCTTCTCACTCTCAGTAAATAGAACTAATAGCCTAAGAATGATAGGAATGTAATGTGTCTTTTACACGGTTTTATATAAAATGTATTTATATTAATCCCAATCCAATCAGTAACTGCTTGAGTGAGAGATCGTGGCTCCTGGCTTGTAGGGAGGTGTGACAGCTACGACGATAACCGTTTTGATCGAGTCTTTAGGAACGTGATTACTGGCTTCTTCACGTTTCCTGATCTTCGGGTGGTGGTTATCCTCTTCTTGACTGGTTCCCTTTGTCGGTTCCGCCTTCTAACTTGGGCCTTATTCTAGCGACTTAGGCTTAGGCGTTTCATTGGGCTTTATCTTCAAATAATCCATAACTATCGCAGAGTGAACCTGCGAATCTGTCAATAATACGTTAGCTTCAAGTATAAAAAATCTTGGTATAACAACTAGCCCCTAACTTGTAACGGGGAGTGTCAAGTTCGTCGTTGGAAGTTAGACTTTAAATATTTGAACAGTAACACTATGATTTGCGCGTTATTTTTTCCAGAAAATCTTATGAGATATGTTATTTTTGCATCTTATCGTAGAAATCGAGGAGAGTCAGTTCAAAAATTAAATCTCAAGCAATAAATTCATGCAACCACTCGAGAATTTATAAAAGCTCAATCACTCCTAGAGAATTACTTCGACTGTGGCAAATTTCTAGGGCTTCGTAGAAATCAAATTGGGGCTTTTCGATTAAATCATTTTTCGAGTGAATTTTCCTCATAATTCAGGTATTTCTTTCGTTTCTCTCCTTTCGATTTCGCCCTTTGTTTCATGCATTTTAAGTAAATTGCGAAGAAGAGAAGGATGGGAAAATTCAACGATGAAGTTCCGAGCAACGTTAACTTCGAAGAATTGCCGGAGATTGTGACCTTGGTCGATTTTCCTYCGTCATGCGAAGTAATCATGTCTTCCGGTGAACAGTTGCCCGAGTCATGCCCAGGTGACTGTGTAGTCTTGTTTGAATATTCATTTACCATCGGTTTTAAATTCCCCTTCTCCCCTTTGGTCCGTGATTTCTTGGGCCTCGTTGGTGTCGCGGCCTCAGGCCAAATGTTGCCGTCTTTCTGGCGTATTTGTTGGGTTATTGGGGAAAGAACCAACTCTTGGGAGGAAGGGTTTACTACTGCAGATCTCCTCTCATGTTATGACATCAAGAGACTTCCTGGGGGAAGGACCCTCATGTCTAAACCTGGCTCGAAACTAGTCAACGACGAGGGTGTGAATGATAGGGGGTGGAAAACATGTTTTTTCTTTGTAAAGAAAGACTCTTTGGGGGATATAGCAGATTGACTAATTTTTCTTTGTAAAGGTATTAGTGGAGTGTTTATCTTTCTGTATTCAGTTTCATTGATTTTTTTTTACTTGTGTTTTTTTGCAGGTTTGGACGTGGAAGTTAAAGAATCAGGTTCAGGGGCAGTACAGAGGTTTAAGGAATTACCARCTGCAGACAAGAAGTTTCATATCGCACCTGAATTGCTATCAACTATGACTTCGAGTAAGTATTTTGGGTTCTCTTGTGTTTTCCACTGTCATATTTGCTATCAGGCTTTGGCTAAGCTATGTTGAGWTTCTTAGGGAGGAGAGGAAGAAAGGGTAGCCAAGAGGAAGAGGGAACAAGGTACAACAAGTTTTGTTGAAACTAGCAACGTGACCATAGTGGAGCCTTTCAAGACGAACAAGTCACCTATGATCCCCATGATGATTGATGCTGGGGGGTGAACGTATCCCTTCCCAGCAGTTTCCTAGCTTCGAATGAGGTGGAAAGTGGCATTTGGCCAAAAGCTAGCTAGCTGTTGATTCCAGTTGTTGTTTCTCAGGAAGCGGAGGCTTTGGTCAATTAAGGRGTTGGACATCTGCTTCAGATACGAATTGTGCTTCTATCCATATTTGGATTTTTCATGATAGGTTCCTAAGCTTATTCTTTGTTTTTCAGGCTCAAAAAGTGTCTCTCGTCACGAAATCCATGATTCAGAATATGGCGGAGCTTGAAGGTGAGGTCAAGGCCTTAAAGGAGAAGCTGAAGTCGGCTGGTTCAGACAAGGAAAAGGCTCTTGCTGCTCAGAGAAAGTCTTTCGATGCTGAGTATGCTGTGAAGGTGAAAGAGGCAGAAGACAGGGACTTGCACATTGGGGAGCTGAACCAAGAGATTGATCGATTGAATGAAGAGGTTCTGGATGTGGAATCTATTGTCGTCTATAGGGGAAGGGCTAAGATGGCTTTTGAAGTGTATCATGAAGGTGCTACTAGGGAGGACTGCAAGAAGCTGGTTGACAAGTACATTGCCAACGCGGGTCCGATCAAGAATCTATGGTCAGACAAGATGAAGAAAGAGGCTGAGCAAGTTGAAGGCCATAAGGAAACTACAAATTCGGGTCAGAGAGGGAATATGGAAGCTGGAGGAGAAAACCAAGAGGTGAACCTGAACAATGTCAGCAAGGAGAGTACTTTCGTTACTCAGAAGTCCAAGGGGTCTGTGGAGATCGTTGAGGAGACTCCGTAGCATAGCTTAGATTAGTAATTTTAATGGATTTTTAATTGTTTTAGATTGGATTTACCATTGGTCTAGAGGGCAATGTGTCTTTTGCATGGAATGTTAACTTTACCACTTGCTAGGGGGCCAAGTGTGTCTTTTGGACTTTGTTTCTCGTGGAAACTTTTGTTTAGTAAATAAAATGCTGGATCCTGTGTTTATCTTGTGCTTTGTGTTACTTTGATTTTCTCTTGCATATGTTTGCTTGTGTATCGTTGTTTTCTTTGGAAATCTACGTAGTTTAGTAATGCTTAATTAGGATKTAAGGAATTTATAGAGCTTCAACTAGCGTACCTGTGAGATCGATGATGGCATGACTTCGTCTGTTGTCGTGGATTCTGGTGCTAGTAACCTTGTGGTACTTGGTGCCTGAATCTGGCGTGAYTGGTGTTTGAACCCGATGAAGTTGGTGTTTGAACCCGTTGAACCTAGCGCTTGGAGCCATGAACCTGGCGTTTAGGGCTGTGAACCTGGCRTTTGAAGCCGTGAACTTGGCATTTGAAGCCGCAAACCTGGCGTTTAGAGCCCCTACAGGTTGTGAGAATAGCTTAGAGTTTTACGTGTGAAAGCGAAATACTTCCTCCRTATCAAATTAAACGCAACAAAACAAATTTCACGCATTTCGAGGTTGACATTTAACGATATATACAAGCAAATTATTCAAAATAATTTTAACAAAGTAAAGAATGAGATTATAACTTTATTAAGTTAAAATTGTTTTGATGAATTCACACATTTACATTGTTAAATCACAACATCGAATTGCGTGAAATTTGATTTGTTGCGTTTAATTTGATACGGAGGAAGTAGATAACATTGGAAATACTTATGTGTGACTTAGAAGTAGTAGTGTTTGAGATTTGTCGCATTYYAGCTTCGTTGAACCGGGGTGCCTTCGGTTGTGGTTAGGCGGTATGCTCCGTTGCCTACCACTCGTTCAATTTGGCACGGTCCCTCCCATTGGGTACCTAGCTTGCCTGTCTTGAATTCTTGAGTATTTGCRAAGACTTTCCTTAGAACCCAGTCGCCAGGTYTGAACACTTTCGCCTTCACATTCTTGTTGAAACTTTTTGCAACTATTCCTTGGTACGTTGCCATGCGTGTGAGAGCATTCTCTCTTAGTTCTTCGATCGTGTCTAGATCCCTTGCCTGCTCTAGGTTGTWATCATCAAGTGTGAAGGGGGTGTGTGACCTGTAGATGTTTTAGGTGTTGTCTTGTAGGCCTAGAGTATCTTGGGTAACTCTTCTGCCCACTTGCCTTTTGATGCTTCAAATCTTTGTTTGATACCGTTGATGATAAGCTTGTTGCTTGATTCTGCCAATTCGTTTGCTTGCGGGTATCTGGGGGTAGCCATTGTGAGTGTGWTGTTCCACTCTCGGCAGAAGCTGCGGGTCTTGTCACTTATGAATTGCAAACCATTGTCGCAGATGATCTTTGAAGGGACGCCGAACCTGTAAATGATGTTGGTTCGGATGAAGTGTWTAATCTCCTTGTCTCAGCTCGGATTRGATTTGGCTGAATGCTTCAGCTTCAATCCATTTAGAAAAGTAATCTATCATTAAGAGCATGTAGACTCGTTGCCCTGGAGCAGGAGGTAATTTTCCCACTATGTCCATTCCCCATCTCATGAAGGGTCATGGAGTTAAGTTAGGGTGCAACTGCTCTGCAAGTTTGTGCGTCAWGTTCTCGTGCTTCTGGCATTTGGGGCATTTTCTTGCGTATTCGTGTGCGTTTCTTCGGATGGAGGGCCAGTAGTATCCGTAGGTGAGTATTTTGTTGGCTAGTGATCTTCCAGCAGCATGGGCTCCGCATTCAGCCTCAGTCAGGCATCTTTGCATTAGCCCCTTGGTTGATGTTTGGAATAGGACTCCATGAATGACTCTATAGTGGGATGCTCTGAATTTCAGCTTCYGTTCTTCTAGCTTATTCTCTAGCAAGGTATCATTCACCAAGTAATAAAGGATAGGGTTTATCTAACCGTTTGCTTCAGCTTTTGATGTGTTCATGATAAGCTCCTTCTTGGAGATTGCCGGGTTGGATAGTTGTGCCAGTGGGACAGATGTGAATTTGGATTTTCTGAGTGCGGATCCTAGGTTGGCCAATGCGTCAGCTTGTGAATTCTGGTCTCTTGGGATCTGGGTGATCTTGAATGACAGGAACTCGGATGCTTTGGCTTTCGCAACTTCCAAGTAGGCTAGCATTTTGGGATCCTTAGCTGCGAATTCACCATTCACTTGGATGACTACGAGTAAGCTGTCACAGTACGCRTTCAGGTTGGTAGCTCCTAAGTCCTTGGCCAATATCAAACCTGCAATCAAAGCTTCGTACTCTACTTCGTTGTTAGTGGCTTTAAAATTGCAAGTAATAGCTTGGACTATCTTGTCCCCCTGTGGCGACTTCAGAACTATACCTAGATCGGTTCCTCTAAAGTTGGATGAACCGTCTACGTATAGGTTACAACTGCCCTTAGCTGTAACCTGGTTTACCTGTTCAGCTTCAATTTTAGCTTTTTGTTCTAGGTAAGGGCTAATGTCTGCCACAAAGTCTGCGAGAGCTTGTGATTTGATCGTCGTTCTTGGGTGGTACCTGATGTCGTAGCTACTCAGTGCTATTCCCCACTTGGCCATTCGACCAGGCAATTCGGGTTTTCTTAGTATTGCCTTCACAGGATAGTTAGTGATGAAAACAACGGGATGAGATTCGAAATAATGCCTCAACTTCTTAGATGCGGTTATAAGGGCTAAAACGAGTTTTTCAAGCAAGGAATATCGTGTTTCGGCATTTAAAAGGGATTTGCTAACATAATATATGTGAAGCTGTTGGCTTTCAACTTCCTTGGTTAACACGGTGCTTACCGCTTGACTGCTTACAACTAGATACAACTGTAGCAACTCACCTGGTTTCGACTTCGTTAGTAAGGGGGGGGGGGGTCATTAAATAACGTTTCAACTCCTGAAGGGCCACTTCATGGTCATCAGCCCAATGAAAACCTTTGTTTTTTCATAAGACATTGTAGATTAGGTGGCATTTGTCTGATGACCTTGAGATGAAACGATTGGCGACTCTACCTGTTAGCTTTTGTACCTCTTTCAGGTTGGTAGGTGACCTGATGGTGTTTACGACTCTGACCTGATATGGGCATGCTTTGATTCCTCGTTGCGTGACAATGTAACCTAGGAATTTACCTGCATAGACTCTGTAAGAACATTTAGTAGGATTTAATTTCATTCTATGTTTGCGGAGTACCTGAAATGTCTGTTGCAAATGGGTAACATGATCGGCTGACATCTTCGATTTCACCAGCATGTCAGCAATGTACACCTCCATGGTGTCACCTAGCTAATCCTGGACCATCTTGTTTACCAATCTTTGATGCATGGCACCTGCGTTTTTTCAACCCGAAGGGCATTACATTGTAGCAGTATACGCCTTTGTCTGTCACGAATGCGGTTTTTTCTTGGTCTTTGGGATGCATGAGGATCTGGTAATACCTTGAATACACATCTAGGAATGTCAAYATTTCGTGCCCAACTGTGGCGTCTATCATAGCATCAATGTGGGGCAATGGAAAAGGATCCTTGGGCAAGCTTTGTTTAGATCCGTGAAATCGATGCAAACTCTCCACTTGCCATTCTTCTTGCTCACGACGACTACGTTAGCTAGCCATTTAGGATACTTTACTTCTCGGATTTTACTAGTTTCTAATAGTTTCTGCACTTCTTCATTAATGATCTAGTTCCTTTCAGGTGCAAATTTCCTTCGTTTCTACTTTACCGGCTTCATGGAGGGGTCTACAACTCTACATTCAGCTTGTGAGTTATTATCTCGGGATCAATACCAACCATGTCCTCGTTCGACCAAGCGAAACAGTCTACGTTTGTCTTGAGGAATTCAATGATACAACTTCTTTGTTCGGGTGACAGGTTGGCTCCAACTTGTATCACCTGGTCAGGTTTTGCTGGGTTGAGCACCACTTCATCTAATTGGCATTCTTCTGGTTTGGGTGGTGCCGAGTTAAGTTGTGATTGCTAGATAGATTCCGCCTTCGGCTTCATACTTTGGCCATAGCATTCATTTACTGTCTTCCTWTCTCATTCCACTACTACAAAAATTGGATTAGGCACCAGTTTTAAGAGACCGGTGGTGTAAGAAAACCGGTCTCTTAAGTTAAGAGATCGGATATTCACGAAAACCGGTCTCTTAGATTCCTATAAAAGACCGGTTATTAACAACACATCTCTAAAATTATACAAAGAAACCGGTTAAAAGTATAACCGGTCTCTTTGAATTTTTATTTTTTAAWAAATTTTAAATTCTTTGGCTGAAGTACGTGCACTCACGTGGCTGGCCTCTTTTTTCAAGCATTGGATTCCCTTATTAAAAACATCCACTCACTCCCATCCACTCACTCCACTCATCTATCCTCACGCATGCATCTCTCTCCCTTCTCCCTTCTCTCTTCTCTCTCCCTCATCATATCATCTCTCAACAAACTATTTGAATCTATTTTTCGATTTTTGATGTTTGGTTTTTATTTGTTCTAGATTATTTTTGTTTTGGTTTTCATCTGAATTTTCTCGGTTTTTGTTTGTTAATTTTTTTTTAATTTTTCGTTCTTTGTTTAAAAATATTTTGGCAATTTTTTTTTTTAAATTCTTCATCTTCTTTTTTCTCGTTTATTTGGGAAATTTTTATTTTGCCCTTTGTTTTTTCTTGTTTAAACTCTCAGATCGCTTCGCCCTCTACCCTTATTCTGTTTTTTTTTCATTGTGCCTGGTGAGGGCGCGAGCGAGGCCAGACAATGCGGAGAGAGGACAGACGTGGCAGCGCAGGCGAAGGGTAGTATGTAATGTGTTTTCTTATTTTTTAATTTCCTAATAGCTTTTTTATTTTGCAAATCCAAATCTCATTTTTTTCGATTTTTATATAGTTGAAATTTCCGATTTTTCAAAAGAGAAAACTGGAATCAGTTTTTTCGATTTTTTAAAGTTTTCGATTTTTTATTTTTTTTTTCCGATTTTGATACTTTTGATTCATATTTGGGTTGTGATTGTGTTTTGGGTTTCTTTTTTTTTTTTTATTGTTTGTGGGTTTGAGGTTTCTTGCCAATTTTTTCAGATCTAATTATTTATGAGTATAGTTGTTTGGTAAATGTATTATTTTTGTGTTTTTTTTCTCGAATGTTCAATCGACTGATTAATTCTTATACGTATTTCATTTTTCTTTGACAAATAAGCCAGTAGTCGTTGACGTTTTCCCAGAATTTTCTTAGACCTCGCTGAGAGAATAGTCTTTTTGTGTTAATTCAAATGGGAAGTAAGTCTCGTATCTTATTCGGTTAAAACAGAATACTTGAAAATTCAACAAATCCCTTGTTTTCTTCTTTTTTTTCATTCGAATAACAGATATGAACGAATTTTTTTCATAAATTTTAACCTTTCCTTATATCTTTTTTTAGTTGTAAGCTTGTTTTTAGTTGCTAGAGCTTTAAGCTTTTTAATTCTGCGATTCGTATAGTTTGTAAGCTTATTTGTATGATTTTACAAGTATAAAAATAAGTTGAAGTTGAAGAGCTCCAACTCCTAAAGAATGAAAATGTTTTGCGGAATTAACTCATTCGATTTTTTGATGATATAATTTTTTTGTAAGTAGTATATATTTTATGGTTTGTATCACTTATATTTTTTATGTATTCTAAGTAATATGGATACATACCAAAATACAGAGGGGATTCACTTATGGTTTTTTAGTGTTTTTTGGTAGTGTATGTATATGTACAGTAACTTCGTAATTTGTATAGTGTAATAATTTTGGAAAGAATATTTTTTTCTTGGACGAATACCAACCAGAATTATTGATTTGCATGTGTAAAAGTACATCGAGATGTGGGATTTCTCACTCTCGATGTATTTTTTTTAATTCAAAAATATAACCTAATGACCGGTTATACGTAATAACCGGTTTCTTTGATGCATCAAGAGAGACCGTTATGGCTTATAAACCGTCTCTTAATTGCAGTCAAGAAACCGGTTATAAGTAAACCGGTCTCTTTGATTCATGATAAGAGCCGCAAAATTTAACCGGTTTCTTACCCTAAGAGCCCTCTCACCTAGAGACCGGTTGATATGAGGTCTCTTTGCCCTTTTTAAACGGTTTTTGCTCTTTTTTGTGTAGTGTTCGATCACGAGAACCCCTCATGGATGGAATTTCAGAACCTGGTGATAGTTAGACGGGACTGCTTTCATCATGTGCAACCATGGGGTGCGAGGATAATATTGTATGTAGAGGGCAAGTTCACGACGTTGAACCTGGATGTATGTTTACGCTTTTGGCCACGTGCAAGTGGTGACTTCTCCTAAGGTGTATCAGTTTCTCCAGCTGAATCCAACGAGCGCTTTCGGGTTCTTTGATGATGTCGGCTTCTTGGAGTCCCATTTCAGGAAGCCTTCTTAAAATGAACATTGGCGGAATTGCCTGTCAACAAGAGACTCGTTCATGCAGAAGTTTGCTTAATAGTGAGATAATAACAGGCTTCATGATGCTCATCCCCTTCCATGTCACCTCCATCGATATGTGATGGCCATTTCACGCATCTTCTTCTCTCTGCTCAGAAACGGACCCTCCAACTACGATGTTATTTATGCAGCAACTCCAGCAGAACCTTTTAGCGGCTGAATAGGTGAGACCGGTGCTTTTTTGAGACGCCACCACATATCATGTTGATCACCTTTGCATTAGCCGGGGGTGGTGAAAGACCACCTGATTCAGCTTGCTTCGGCTTCTCGGCTCCCTTGCCCTTCTTGTCCAGGAGATGATCCAGGAGACCATTCTTCAGCTGCCAGGAAACCTCTTTTCTTAAAGCTTTGCAGTCTTCAGTCTGGTGCCCATGATCATTGTGATACAWGCACCACTTGGATTTGTCTTTCGACTCATCCGGGCGCTCTAACTTCCTGGGCCACCAGACTCCTTGGCCGATTTCTTTCAAAGCATCTACGACTCCAGCTTCGTCTACACAGAAACAATAGGGGGACGAGGCTGGATACTCGGGGAACTTGCATCCTGCACATCAGAGCAAACATTTTGTACCTRCTGTCGGCTAGAGGAAGCCTGATCTTTCTTTTGGTAGGGCTGGTGTCTCAATCCTCCTTGAAAGGAATYTGTTCTTCGTTCAACCCGGTTACCAATCCTAGCTGCTTCGTACTCTTCGACTCGGACATCTGCTAATGTCTTTGACTGCATTTAATCAAAAGTTTGACATAGATATTGGGTTAGTTCATAATATAAACGAGAGTTGTAGGTCACTCCCCTTAGGAAAGCCWCAATGGCCATTGGGAAATCCAGGATCGGAATGTGAATCATCTCCTTAGTGAACTYGTCCAGGGAATTCCTGGTTGATTCTACGGTCTTCTGAATGAGTCGATACAGGTGGCTCGATTACTTCTTCAAGGTCCGRCTACTGGCAAACTGCTAATAGAACTTGTTCACCAAGTTGGAGAAGTTGACAATGGAACCTAGCTTTACATTGATCAACCACTACAATGCAGGTCCACAAAGGGTGGCTCCAAAAGATCTGCACATGGTGGCTTCAACCTGGTGAAGAGGAATCAACAACAGCCATATTCTCTGCTTATACTAGGCCACATGGTCTACCAGATCAGTATTGCCGTTGTACAGCTTCGGCATGGTAGGAATGTTTAGCTTTTTAGGGATCCAGGTTTGCGCAATTTCATTTGAGAAGGGGGATCTAGCGTACCTGTAGGCCGTGGGCCAACCCCAGCGGGGGCTTGGGCCTTCCTCGTCGTGGTGTGTCGTGGGCTTGAGCCACGGAACCCGCACGTGAGTGCGTTGGGGTAGTGTTGTCGAGTAAGGGGAGTCGCCACCGTGCCTATATAGGTTATTCACGAACGCCCGAAACGTTGGTGCCAAAACAATGGCCCCACGTCCAATCCAATAACCAGTTGTGGGTTCGGGGACATGGTACGAATTAGATCAGTAACCCAATCCGCTCGCATGTAGCGGTGTAGGGCTCCGCCCCGCCTTAGGCAAGGGGCGTTGACCTCAGCTTCAGTGTCATGGAGTTGAGCCATGGAATCCGCAT
>SNQN01001987.1:68565-81880 GCA_008642245.1 Bassia scoparia | reverse complement strand
ATGACAGTTAGGTTGCGCGACAGAATACCCTAAAAATGCCAAAATGTTTCACCACCAAGTGGCTTGTCGGTTTGTTAGGTATTTGTGCTGAATAATTTTAATGATCTTAACATCGTCAATCAATCTAGTAAGCTTAGGTGATTAAAGTAAGACATGAAGAGTTTAAAACCGTGTGTAATATGTTGGTTTGTAGAAGTTAGTGCGAAACACCTAAAAAGCCAAATGGCCTTTACGCCAAAGTAGACTTTGTCGTGTCTAAACGTGTCCAATAAGAACCTGAAGCTTAAGTGGAATACAAACACGCACTGAAGACGAGGCTTTAAAGACGTGTAATAGGTTAGTTGTGTAGCAGTAGCAGAAAACTCCTAGTAACGCAAAATGGCCGTTTAGCCCCAAAGTGATACTGTCGTGTCTAAACGGTTCAATCAAGACTAGAAAGCTTAAAGTGAATAAAATATGAATGAACGAGCCTTTAAAAACGTGAAATAAGTTATTGTAAAGTTAGTGCACGAAAAACCAAAAAACAGCCGTAAAAGGTCCTTATTAGCCGTAAACGTGAAATGTGTTGGTGTTTAACGTGTGTAATAAGCCTAAGTCTTATGAATAAAATTGAATAATGAAGGCAGTTAAAAAACTTGTAATTGGGGTGAGTTTGTAAGTAAGTGATAGGGTGGCGGAAACCCTAAAAAAGCCAAGAAATTTGCGAATGTTCTAAATGATCAATATTTGTAATTCTTAATGGGAGAATTGTTCATAGCAACTAACTGCCGATAATTTGCAGGAAAATTTACTCAGAACTTTGTGAGACTGGCAGTAGCTACTCACCAGTCCACAACGAAGTTTTCTTGTAGAGACGGTCGTGGTTGTAAAAAATCGGAAGGGTGAGGGTTAATGGGTATTTGGAGAGATGCAGCTTCTTCTGATTATGGAGAACAGCTCGGTCGGCACGGCGGATAACAGGGCTTCTCCCATCGATATTAACACATCAGGACGCAAATTGCTGCCTGAATGGTGCGAGGTAAGCGGAGTTAGCAGAGACATAGAAAAAAAAGCAGCGGGAGGGACCAACGCGTGTACGCCAAGAGAGTCTAAGCAGAGCTCGGGAATATCGAGGAGCACGCAGTCAAGCGAAGGAACAGAAAGCACAGGATAGTGCGTTATTGATGCGCAGATGACGCGCATATGGAGCTTATGAGCATCAACGAAAAACTCGCGTATTAAACGGACGGATTCTTACCGACGTAACACTAACGGTGCCGGTAAAAGTCAATATATTAACCGATAAAGAGAATCCGTTTTTTGTAAAGGACGCAAGTTGTTACTGCGTTTGTATAAATTTCCGCCGTTCTAAAAAAAGGAGGAATAATCGAACCGTGCTACGTGGAATAACCTAATTTAACACTTACGCCCTGCGATTGATTATTACCAGAAGAGGCATAAAAACTGAGACTCGAAGTTACTAAAGACCGTAGACGGTCGGTAAATGAAATTTTATTAAAAGTACTATAATTGACACATTGGCGGGTTCACTTGGGCATTGGGCCTTGTGGCTCTTTGTTCTTGTAAAATACAGGAACATTAACTACAATCTCTTTAATTTCACATATCTCTCTCAATCTCTCTCACACGTCTCATCCTCTTCCGCATCGTCGTCTCTTCTCATTTGTTACGTTTCTCTTTTTTTTTTTTTCCCCTCCCATTCTATACTTCTCTCTTTCATTTCCAATCTTCACTCTCCTCTCTACCGCTAGCCTACCGCATGTCCTTGTAATTTTTTTCTATTCCTCTTTTTTTCTTCACGTCATGACAGAATGGCTTTATAGCGGGAAGAACATAAATCCGTACAATCTCGCCCGTAGCAGATATATAGCGAGCAACATAAACTTAATGAGAGTGTACGCAGTGACAATGGACTAAACATGAACTGTAGCATAGTATACATAACACAAATCGTAAAGGTTAGTAAAGATGCCAGCCGACGCACTTGCCCCCCCCGCGCTTGCCAGAGCCCCCGACTTGCACAGATCCCTCGCGCTTGCACAGCAACCTCACCGCAGCTCCGAATCTAGGTTTCTCTTATTAGATATTTTATGTTTCTTGTGATTCATTGATTTTAATAATAACTAGTATTACGGTTCAAATTAATTTTAATTTTTCTGTGATTTCTTTAGACTAGTTTCATCTTTTTCATATTTTTCTTTTTTCGTTTTTTAGTTTTCAATTTTTTTGTGGATCGTTCTTAAGATCGTGGCTTTCAATTTGTATTTCTACCTTTAGATTTCAATTTTTTTCTTTTCGATTTTCTATTTTTAAGAATTTTATTTGGGTTTCGATTTTCTTATAATATTTTGTTTTCGGTTTCATTTTTTTAAAAATTGTTTTCGAGTTTCGTTATTCTGGTTTTAAAATTTTGATTTTTAAATTTTAAATTTCTTAAAATCACTGTTGTAAAATTTTTATTCTGATTTTTGGATGTGGGTTTTTGGATTCTGTGTTTTATTTTTCTTCTTAATTTCGTTTTTTGATAGTATTTCGATTCATATTTTTTTCTTGTTTTTTTTGTTGCATGTTCATTTTCTTCATTTTTCTTTTTGAATTCACTAGCAGTGAAGATCTGGAAATTAAAGGGTGATGCACGGGGGGGGGGGGGGAGGGAGGGGGTGATCTACTGATGTGCGTTTAATTGCTGAATAAAGAATCCAATATATTGTTGAAGATTTAATTGTTGTACAAATTTTATATAGTTTAATTGTAATTTTATATAAGATACGTGTTATTATTATATGTTTTAGAAATAAATTTATTTTATGTATTGAGTAATGTTTTTAATTTTTGTAATTACATGTGTCATATGCAATTATATATACTTATTTTCTAATAAAGAGCATACTCATTTATATTGTTGCACTTGTCTGATGTGAGTGTCTGTGTGTTTTTTTTACTAAAGTGGTCGCGACATTGTAGTGATTACTAAGTGGTGTGAAAGCTTTTCTTTAAAATTTTTTTTACTAATTTCACCGACCGTTGAGGATATCGATAAAGTAACATCTCAGATGTTACTTTTATCCAGACCGCAAGCGCATCAGAATAACATTAGATAACCGAAGCCGTGCAACGCCTTTTTGAACGGTCGAGAAAGTCAACACGCTGTGAGATTTGACATTGGTACCCTGTGTATTTTTGGCAACTAGTGCATTACTTTATCGCTCCAGAGAGAAATCAAAAACCTGTAGAAATAAGTTAATACTTGCACAAACAAAAATTTCAAAAAACTACATGAAGAACCTAACCAAAAAAAAAAAAAAACTTACTATAAATTAAAAGAAACAAACTCTATGCAGACTACTAAAAAAAAATAAAATATTTTTGTGTATTGTTTTTTATTTTCGTTTTTTTTCTTTTTTGTGACTATTATGGTTTTATTTCCCTTTTCTTCTGTTTTTTAACTGAAAAGAATGAAAACAAAAATAAATGAAAACAAAAATAGAAAAATAGGAGAATGTCTTGTGGGAGTGACTGTCCGCTTCATCTTTTCCCAGAAAACGCTAGTTTACACGGTCCATCTGCTCGACCAGTCTTTAGTGTCTCAATTCCAATTGACATTGAGGGAGGAAGCAGGGGTGAATAACCGCTTATTTCATCTTCAAGAGGCTCTGCCTTCTTGGCGATAACTCGGGTGTCCGTAATGCTATTGAGAAGGTTTTTGGACCTTATTGGGACTCTGTAAAATCCTTAGTATGGGGCTCGGGTAATAGCAACGTTCGTGCTAAACTCCAATACTTATCGACCGTTTTACGATCCGGCGAGCTTATACTATAAATGATATAACCACTTGACCATTTACGGATAATCTGACTGTTTTTTTCTATTACGACTGTAAGGTCGGTAATACTATTTCCGATCTGTTTTTTTTTTCGTCGTTTTTTATACTGCTGTTTTATGTTTTTCTTCTATATCTGGTTGTAGAATATGGACCGCCTCGCGGATCTTTCTCTATTGTGGCTTTGATATGGGGCGAATCGAGTTTCTCTCTTTCCTGGACGCCTCCCTGATCGCCAAGCAACGAAGTCGGTTACTATAGGAGTAACTCGTAGTATACTGAGAGTTACGTATATACTGATGTTAGGTCTAGTATATATGGCACTGCTATTTAATCTTACTTCTGTTCCTATATACGTTGTACATTATTTTCGACTTAAATAAATTAGAAGACTATTAATACGAGTTTAGTCTCTATTGACATGTTGGATCTTAATCTCATTGTTATATGCCCCCTATTATTTTATATGTCTACTTTATATATTGTACTGTTATAGATTCTGATCTTTCGTTGAATTCATATTGTAACTTATTTCATATTTAAGTCTCTTTAATATTACGATTGAGTACTTGGATTACTAACTTAAGGAGCTGAAAACAAACAGCTGAACGTTAAGTTATGCTAAAAATGCGCGCGATAAGCAATCTTTAATCGCGATACATGTCTAAGGTTGTAGCAACATCTCTTTTTCGTGTCAAACCCGCGCTGCGAATCAAAAATTTATGGTTTTGATTGCCGCAAAGCACTGGTGCTGCTGATCTTTCAACGGGAGAGATGATAACAGGCTTTTATCTCATAAACAAGCCTAATACCGGAGTTCGTCCCATTGGTTGGCATAACGCGTTTGCTATATTGTCCCTCCATTTATTGGAGGTGAAAAAAATTATCGGGTCGGGCTAACGTTTTTTTTCTCCTCCAATAAGTACAAATGGAGGGGTAAATTATAAATATATATAGCAACAGATTATTCGGTCACTAATCCCCAAACGACGACTGCAATATGGGTCCGATCAATGTGCGCAGGAGCAATGCAATAATATCGGGTCAATGATTAATATTACTTTTTCCGACGATTTTTTCTCTCTAATTTGGGCAAGTCAAACTCGACAATAACTTATATCCTGATTGCGTGCAAAATCCCAGTTCACTTTGCTTAAGCAATGCTGAATGTGCTAATATCACAGCGAACCGATTTTGGTCGCTAAATTCTTAGCGCGCGCGAAAGGCGACAGCGTTGCGACGATGTTTCGGTAATGAAAGCGTCCTATTAGGCATGATTCGCCGATTAGCAATCTCCACCATAAATTTGGCCGCACTCATGAGTTTGCGGGTGAATAAGAGGGTAAGAGTCCAAACTTCGATGATATTACTCCATACTCTCACATAGCATACAGCTCAAACTTTTCTTCTCAATAAAAGTGCGTTCCTGCCCCCCACTAATACAAAACTCGTGGACACTCCAAATCGAGGAATTAACTGGTCTTCTTTTAAAGAACTTCTTGAACCATACACGAGCATCATTAGTAGGAGTGGCTATAGCTTATCTCGACCCACTTCGACACATAGTCGACAGTTTGCAATCGCTGTCGATGTACGGTATTACCCATCGCAAGAAGAAAGGAAAATGGTCCATAAAATCAACTCCCCCGCCGACACATGCTACAGACAATTGCTTTTCAACCCTACCGAAACGAAATTTTTGCTCTAGGTTACGGGCTAAATTTTTTTCTATTATGCGCGAGTCCTGCGTTAGGAAGGTACCAAGTTAGACGACGGTATTCTTCGTACGGTGTCACTTAAATTCCCATTTAGGAGCCCGAAATGGTCGTAATTGTACGTCGCTCCAGGGATCACTTATAGACTGAACATCTTGTTGTGCATGTTAACTCATTCCAATTTCAAGACTGAGGTCCAGATGAATACATATTTTACGATTTTAAAATAAATTTATGAGACGAAAGCCTTTAATATTTTCAGTATATAATAAGGGGAGCGTCTAATAGTTAACGAGGAACACTTAAAAACAGTAAAAACAAACAAACATAATAAATCTTTAATTATCCATTAGAATCCTTATAAAATATGTGTTCACTCTTATTAGTATTTTGCAAAATAGAATGCTAATTTTCTCCGTTGTTTGCATCCGGCAAGCAGAGTCAGACTTTAACTTCGCAGATAATTGGCAATGAGGAAAAAGTTGAACTGCCTATACATATGAGAGGGTTTGTGACTTAGTCAATAAGTGGAACATACAAATGAGGCGAAATGTGGTATTGTATTGAATAGTATTGTGAGATCCTTGTTAGAACATTGATCACACAGGTTCTCTAACCTTTGTTTGTCGGGATGCAAATCTGCTATATCATTTATTAATGTCCTATGTGGTGTTCGTCGATACTACTATTATTTCCACACTCTTGTAGAAAGTAGCATGGAATCATTCCATCAAACAAAAGTTGTCAATCTTGAGAGAGGATTACATGATGTTAAGCTTGTGTCCTTTGATCTGTGATACTGTATATGGGTGTCTGTTGGATAGAGTGTGATTGGTGAGGAACTATAGGCTAAAGCCATCATGTTTGGGTAGTATGCATATCTCACATTTATTGGGGCCCTGGGGACGGACGGAAAAGAAAGAGGTTTTCTATGTGCCGATTTCCTGATTAGTATATGGTGGCGATGTATAACTCAACTATCAGTTAGCGAGATATATCAGGATCAATACCCATAGATTCTTTAGTAAGTGGATTTAATCTCTCGTTACATCTAGCGGATCCGCTAGGTATTGGTGCAATGTTAACATTGTGAAGAACTTCAAAAATACCATATAGACCTTAGCTAATAACGGTGGCTATAAACTTGAATCGTGTCTACTTGTGCTACGATCTTCAAAGCGAATATACAAAGTGAGGTTATTTGGAAAGACTCAAATCCTATCCAGCTGTACCATATTACTAAATTGAAAAACTGTTGTTTTTATAAGTTATGCATCACATACATATTTAATATTGGATCATCCAATGATTTGCAGATTGTTGGAAGGTCGATGTATATTTAAGCGCAATACCAGTTCTCTATAGTTACACAATTTAAGCCGGAGAGACCATTTCCAGACAAATTGATTGAGCTACTCTGAAGTGCCATTCGTGTTAGTACCTTCTCGGATGTTTCTTTTATTTTTTTAAACTAATTCATCCAAATGTGATATTACTTTTTTTTGAGGAAATTTTTTTATTGTTGAAATATAGTTGAAATTGTGTTCGACTTCGAAATCAACAGAGTGTGGTATATCTATTTTTTTTGTGGCTGGAGCATGTCTTTCATCTTGCTTATCAACTTATACTATACAAGGTGTTACTTCGTCTTTTTTACTATCATGTTCTTTTTGTAATGTGTAGTTACGTTTTTACTATGTGTAAATTATTTATGGGGTTATATTTTTTATTTTCTCACTAACTGCAGATTATGTTTTTGATATACATTCCTCAAGGTTATAATATCGGAAGAGTAAACATGTACTAACTCAAATATTTTTTCATGATTTTTGGAGCAAATCCTGATGCTAAGGGTTGTTATAATACGCGCATTATCTGTTAGATTACTCTTTGATTCCTTCCTCTATTTGCAAATACAACGAATATCGCACGTTTGACAGACAGAAACTTTGGATGTTGTGAATGATTGTGATTTTTGTGAGTGGATTGGGAAGAGAGATTTAGAGAGTTCTGAATTGCATGTAGATAATGTTGCTGATGTTCGATAAGGCACAAAGCTTTATAGGGTATGGGAAAAGATAGGAAAATACGAATCAAATAATCGGAGAATGAACGATACTCGATCCTCAAACCGTATTAGATCATTCACAACGCTAATACGGTCTTGGACGTATAGTAGGTTGTGACTTGTGGTGATGTCTGTCCGCCAGAGATCCTTTGAATTTTTAATTAAAATTTATCTTATTCTTTCGGTCGGAATTAGTATCCGTGTTTTTGAATCTAATTACCATCGGAATTAACTTTTATCCACTTTTGGATAAACTTGGTGGACAAGATTAATTTAACATATKTTAGATAATTCCTGAATTTTATTAATTTATCTATGTTTTTCTGAATTCATTTATTTTYGAAAATCATTTTATAAAACTTGTAAAAATCATAGAAAATCAAAGCAAAATCAGAAAAATAGTCTAAAAATACTGGCGAACTCATAAAAATGGTAAGAACAAAATGAAAAGTGGAAATTAGAGAAATAACTTACAGAAAATATTCTAAAAATCCTAAAAATATAGGAAAAAGCCTAAAATAGAAAATAATTGAAAAAAACAAAAATAAATACTTTTCGTCTGTTATTGGGCCCTCGGTGTATGATTTCAAACTCAAAATTACCTCAACTTGTGCAAATGGGTTGTGATTTATGGATTTTATCGCGGCTTTCGGAATTAAATATATTTCGAGATGTTGTACTTTCCCTCATTGGCTATTCAATTTGGGGAGACACTTTTGGGTGTCTACAAAAGCCCCCACTTTGGCTAAGTCTAGAGAGAAGCTTGTTCTCGTAWGACGAATGTTAAAGTATTTGATTCGGGATGGAGGATAGCTCAAGACGTTCTGCGATCTCAAGTTATCCTTTTTGTCGGTACCTGCAAAACAACGGTTAGTTTGACCTGCTACCGCGTCCCACGCGGCTGTATTCCCTCAGAAGCGGCTGGATCCTTTTACGATCTTTCTCCTTACGGCTGACCTTGGATTTTCAGGAGAAGAGATGTTGTGATTAATGACATGAATTTATTTTGGAAGCGTCTCGTTCCTTAGGAAGCTTTCCYTACGACTGACCTTGGATTTTCGGGAAAAGTGATGTAAATGATGTATGAATCTCCTTCGGTAAGCATAAACCTCTAGAGGTTTCCCTTTGGTAAGCATAAACTTCGGGGATGTGATTAGTGTGAGTGAATATCCTTCGGTAAGTATAAACCTCTGAATATCTCCCTTTGACAAGTATAAGTCTCGGGGCGCCAATGATGTTTGTGAATCGCCTTCGGCAAGCATAAACCTCCGGATGTGTACCTTCGGCAAGCAAAAGCCTAGGGGTGTGAAGGGCCTCGGTAAGGGTCGTTGGAAAACCTAACCGGTGCTCTCAAAATCACAATTTATATATCGATACTAACAACTATACCAAAGCATAGAGGTGAGTAAGGGGTTGATCGTCTGGGAAGGTAACAAAAGGAGTTTAAATCTAAACTACACTAGCTTGGGTGGTAAACATACTTTGAAGTGTGAAATTGAACTAAAACTAGCTAAGCAAACTATTGAAATAAGATTCAGGGAAAAACAATTACTCTAAACACTTAGGAGTAACTAGTGTCACCTTCCATAGTTAAGTGAAATGCCAATCAAAGAATGAGTTCATTTCCAACAAATAGGGTGATTGCAATCATGGTTTGGAATTGTGATTAACATCATCTCCCAATGTCAATTAACCCTCTCAAACAAGTTCAAACCCAAGTCCCCTCAAGTCTTACTATATTAAGCCAATCAAAGAATCAAACCAATCCAAGTCAACCTCCAATCCCTTGCAAAGGTAATGCAGCACCTCTCACCTCACAAACAATGGGTGCCAGAATCCATAGCAATAAGGCTTGAGAAATCACAATCAAGGCAAAAAATGATGAATTGGAGCAGAACAATTATATCATCTTGATCTGTTAAGATTATCAGAAGGGACAACTAGCCTCTAAGATAAACTACTCACACAACATTGTTACAACAAGAATAGCAAAAAAACAGTGAAAAGCATGAATAAGAAGCCATTAAAGCCAAGAAACTCAAACAAACGAGAGGGTATCAAAGAAAGAAAACAACTCTAAACTACTCCAAACAAGTAAAACTATGATCAAAACTTCACAACACAAAGCCTATCAAACTAGAGCATAAAGATCAAAAACTCAAAGTAATCAACCCATACCACAAAAATTGCATAAAACAAAAAATCATACAAACCTAAGAGCAAAACTACACAAATGAAATCTAAGGCAAGAATTGAATTACCCTCGAAATTTTAGGTCAAAAGCATATAAAGCTTGAAAGATTTGAGCCGAATTGAGAAAATATAGGGCAAAAAACAAAGCTTCAAAACTTTAACGTCTAAATGGTGGATTAGAAGAAGAAGAGATAGAGATGATAACAAAGATCGTGAAATTCTAACTCTTAATGCTTATCTCTAATTGTACTCCTAACTTTGTATGTTTCTCATTCCAAACTATATATGTGACAAAAAGCCAAAATACTAAGCCTCTATACATTTACAAAAATGCATTATATAAATTACATCCATGGCGTTCAAACACCTCCAATCAGTCAAAGTGCAGATACACGCGAAGTGCCATCCGGTGGCACTGGGACGTGCAGACCCGGGCGCTGCGTGCGCATGAGACGCACGTATGGACCCACATGCGCAAAGCAGCGGTTAAAATGCTCCAATTGGTGCGCGGCTCGGACGCGTGGGAGCAAGAACGCGAGGGCCCCTGAAAAATGCTTGAATAGAAGGAGTCTCAGACGCGGACGAGAGGCGGGTGGAGGCGCGTCGAACGCAAGACCGCGGGCGATAGCGTCGACGCGCCAGTAGGGAAGCGCTCGCCGCCTATGAAAAACCCTTTCTGGAAGTTTTGAGAGTCTGCTAGGCGCGTGCAAACCACGCGCCGGACGACATCCTGTGTACACGCGTGCACCCCACTGAACTATCGATCTTCGAACGCGCCATAACTTTCCTGCCGGTCTCGGATTGCACTGTAATAGATCATTGGAAAGCTATCGGAGTCTAATTCAAGTAAATAGCTCCCTTCAATATCATAGGTATAAAAAAGGTGGCTCGAAGAAGATGTTAGAAACCGTTTAAGTGCGCTTAAGGCTCATACCAAACAACAATAAGCAAACTCAACAAGTTGGAATGCCAGTAACCAACATGTGACATATAGCACCTTGAAAAACATCATTACAAGAAGCTATGAAATATTTAGTGTACAAGAAAAAGAAGGAGAGAAAACCAGGAAAAAACCTACAAAAACCACTAAAAACTAACAAAGCTTTGCAAAACCAAACACAAAGTGGAATTAACCCAAAAGGCTATTTAAAATATATGAAAACCACAAAAATGCCAAAATAAGGAAAAATAAGTGCCAAATGTGACCCATTCTTTGCAAACTTATCAAAAGAGTGCCGCGCCAATGATGTTGCTTGTATCTTCTTTCCGTAAGCATAAACCCTTCGGATATCTCCCTTTGGCAAGCATATTGCCTAAGAAACGGCCAAATTTACAGTAATCTTCCGATCCTTCGGGTAGCACTAATCAAACCTCAAAATATCTCCCTTTGCGCAAGCATAAACCTAGGGCCCAATGATGTATGGAATCTCCTTCGGTAACATTAAACCTCCAGATATCTCCCTTCAGCAAGCATAAGCCTAGGGCCGCAAACTGATGTATGTGATTCTCCGTGGTAAGCATAAACCTCCGGATATCTCCCTTCGACAAGGCATAAGCCTTGGGGCACAAATGATGTGTGTGAATCTCCTTCGGTAAGCATAAACCTCCTAATATCTCCCTTCGGCAAGCATAAGCCTTGAGGAAGATGATATGTGCATGTTCATATCCTTCGGTAAGCATAAACCTGAGAGTTCCCTTCAATAAGCATAAACTTCAGGGAAGATGTGTGTATGTATAGCAACGATCGCGTATAGCGATGAATGTCATATAGGTGTGTGTAGGGTGATTACATGTAGTKGTGAATGCCATATAGGTAGTCTGACAGCTCAAATAAGATGGGCCCTAGCGTCGTGTAGAGGTGGTGCAATGTGCAATGTTCAATGCGTAATGTGTTTGTGTAATGTGTTTGTGTAATGTGTTTGTGCAATGCGTTTGTGCAATGCGTTTTTGCAATGTGTCTTTGCGATGATGCGTATGCATGATTTATGTATGCATAATAGTGCTTATGAAGTGTGTGCAATGAAAATATGTGTAATGCAAGTCTATCCTAATGCATGAGATGACCAAGGAAATAGACTAATGTTAAGATGTTTTAAAATGTGGGGTGAAGTCGTCTCAAGCCCCCACTCGAATGACGCTTGTGATCGCGAGTGATCCCCCAACTCATGGGGTTTGGGTGTTTGATAAAGGCTTAGTTTGTGGTTCAGTGGGTGAGCCCCCATCTTGTGCAAGCTTGTGAGCTTATTTGGCTAAATCGAGGTTATGATTTGTGTTATGAGCGAGAGTTGATGATGTTAGGGAAGGTAAGGCAAGCTTGTGGAATCCTTGGTTTCAACTTAGCATTTGGTGGTKACAAAGGTAAGGGTTTGGTTTTGAGATATGATTTGGAAATGCCGGAATTGGTGACTTGAGTTGATCGCCTATGTGAGGAGAGAGTAAGGGGAACACGAGGCGCTTCGAGTTTATGCTTTGAGGAGAATGCATGCAGACTGTTGCGATGTGATAGCCTAAGGATGAGTTGAGGAGAATCCCTAAAGGTKTGTTAAAGAATAGGCTAAAGGTTCGAGAAGAAAGAAAAGGCTAGACTTTGTGACTAGAGATGAGTAGATGGGGGAAAGGATGTGGTTAGCTATATGATGTTGGTTCAAGCTCGAGTCTATGTCGAGTGCTATACTTGGAATTTGTACCACCACCATTAAGGGAGTCAAACCAACTACAAGTGTGGACTTCAGAATGTTATTGGGTATTGAGTCGGACCTCGAGGAGAAGCTTCCTACGTATCTTTTGGAATCAGACCGTCGTAGTTCTAGTTGATGATTTGGACAATGACTCGTGAGAGAGGGCTTTTGTGGATGTAATGTCAGGCTATAGTTAAGGTTTAAGAAAGAAAGGCCTGTGTATTCATGACGCGTATATTGGAACATTCAGAACCAAACTTCATTCCGAGAGTCAAGATCTTATGCAAGGGAGAAAGAGGGTTCACCGCCTATCTAGGTAGATGGAGAGAATTGTTTTGCGACACTAGTTTCTCGCTCCAATAAAGAAGAGATGGTCAAAACCTTCATTGACGGCCTTCAGCCAAAGTACAAAGATAATCTAAAGTATCGAGGCCTCACCGCTTTCACAAAGGTTTACGACATTGGAAAAAGTATAGAGGACAATTATTCTTGACAGGCTTGTCGCGTACATATCAAAAAATACCTATCAAGACTAACTATGCACCTAGTGGTAACAGGATCGAATCACGAAGAAGCAACAAGTATCGATTAATTGAATTAAAGCATCTAAACTAATAAAAAGGATCTTTGATTTGTGATTGTATAACTAAGGTTAACGAGATTGATTAATTAAAAGGTATTAAACTATATGGCTAACGAATCTAAGGCTATGTTCACTATAGCAAAATTATGCAACATTGATGTATCACAATTCATAACAAGGCTCAAATCAAAATAGGTCCAAATTTCTCTCGAATGTACGAATGACCCATAGAACTCTCCAGAACTGTATCTCTTCGAA
>SNQN01001987.1:28028-66664 GCA_008642245.1 Bassia scoparia | reverse complement strand
CGATGCTTTCCCAAGTAACCGTTTCTTTCTCAGGAATCGAGAAGAACCATTTCTGGCATATTGGTTCCAAAGAGAKGGAAAAGACCATTGGAAAAAGGGTAGGGTCGATTCCTTTAAGTGACATGGTGGTCTTGAATCCCTCGAGATGGAATCGGGGGGTCATCAGTTGTTTCGAACTTGGGTATGCCTTAGGTAGTTTGAAAGAAAGGCTCGGATCAAGTGTAGGCGAGTCCTCGTGAAAGGTGGGATCAATGAATTTCTAGATCGCCTTTTCAACTATCTTGGCCAAGGAAGAGCTCGAGGAGGTTCGTTTCATGTCAATGATTTTAGTTTGAAGTGCTTGCATGGAGTCAGTTAGCTCTTTGAACTTGGTCGGAAAGTTTTGGGATCTGTTCTTTGACAAAGTTCATTTTGTGGTGTTAAGGTGATGAGCTTGGTGGTGTTGGAAATTTGGATAGTTTGGGTTTGAAACAATGGATTAGGCTTGGAGGGCTGGATAGGTCTTGAAGGGAAGGATTAAGCTTAGAAGGATGGATTGGTTTTGGAAGGATGAATTGGGCTTGGGGCTCAAACAGACAGTTTTTAGGGCCGAGAAAGGGCTATGTTAACAACTTCACCTGTTTCAGAAAGAACTAGACCCTTAGTGAATTTCCTTGGTCTTTAAAGAATGCAAATGTGAATGCATGTCCTAATTTCATGGTCATCTTTCCTAGAATACATGTATGATGAATGCAAGGCACCCTTCCTTTTTAAAAAAAATGAAAACTTTTTTTTTTTTTGGAAAGGGCACCAATTGACATGAGAATGTATGATATCCAAGTGTAATTGAGACTGTGTGATGTGGACTAAAAGATGACCATGAGATATATGAAAGTGACTGTGAATGTGGGTTAACAACGATGACTAGGGCCCACATAAACACAACATGACTACAAGTCGACTATGGTCGATTTGGTTAAGTCGAAAAGGTACCAAACCTAAAAGTAGAGCTTRGTTCAGATTTCACCACTAACGTTAGCGATGTATGGACAAATT
The DNA here is from genome assembly GCA_008642245.1 of Bassia scoparia. Lineage (NCBI taxonomy): Eukaryota > Viridiplantae > Streptophyta > Magnoliopsida > Caryophyllales > Amaranthaceae > Bassia > Bassia scoparia. The sequence goes on along the minus strand of SNQN01001987.1, from coordinate 65,629 downwards.
ACCTCTTATGTACACGCATCAAGTAACACGTGCACACGCAGCATGGGCGAGATAGGACTTGCCTCAGCCATATGATCAATTAACCACATACACCAAGGTAGTTTCCCCCCTTAAGGCGATCTAGAGTATAGAACATACCCATATGAGACCAAGGATCCTAAGGTGTGACCCTATTCGAAGGGCCACATGCAATATGCACAATTYAATGAAAAAGATCGATGGAATTACGAGACTTTCAAGTCTGTCCACTTCACCTAACGGTGATTATTCCCAATGAAGTCGCCATTTTGTAGGCGTGTGCCCTTATCGGGCTTACGTCCTACATCGATTTTGTTCGTGGGCTTGAGCCACGGATCTCGCACGTGAGTGCGTTGGGGTAGTGTTATCGAGTGGGAAATCGCTACCGTGCCTATACAGGTTAATCACGGACGCCCGAAACATAGGTGTCAAGTCAATGGCCCCACTATTTGATCCAGTAACCAGTTTRTGGGTTCGGGGACATGGTACGAAAAGAATCTTTGACCCAATCCGTCCGCATGTAGCGGCCTTTACTCGGTCTCATTGTAATTYCATTCGATCAAATCCATTGAATATATAACAACTTAGCAATTTTATCCTTAAGAATCACTCTAGCCTTAGAAATCTATTAAAGAGTGAGTTTCTATCATGCAAATATCACTACCTAGCCTAATTGTAATGACCACTTCAAATTAATCAAATTAATAAGGTGCTTAAAATTTGTTCGTCCATAATTCAACAATTTCCGATCTTGATTAAGCAATCAAGTCGCATGCATAAACAATAACGAAGTATATGCTATCAACACAAAAGAAAACAAAGGTTAGTGTATCAAAACTTTGCTTCCAATTGAATCGCTTATCACAACATAAGAAATTGTTAGCATTGACAATAATAATTAAAACATTTGCGATAAAACGAAAAACGATTGAAAACGAATGAATGTACATGATTGAAATTCAAATGCTAAAGTAATATATTAATCAAAATTAATAATAAGAAGAAAACAGAAAGTTTGATTGAATGGCCTCCGAATTTGTACCAAGATTTGCAAACAAACTAGTCCGAAAGTTACGAAGGATTTGAGAAACTTGGATATTGTGAATGATTTGTGTTTTTTGTGAGTGATATGTGAGAGAGATTTTTTTAGAGCTTTGAATTGCAATTYGTATGATGATTTTTGTTAATGTTCGATTAGGCACCGAGAGCATGTATTTATAGGTGTATGGGAAAAGATAGGCAAAATACGAAATCAAACATACGAAGAATGACCGTATATACGGTCATCACAACCATATATACAATCACTTGGACCATATATACAGTTGTGGCTGACGTAGCTTGCCATGTCAGCGATCCGTGCTTAATTTTAATTAATTTTATGTATCTTTTCTTTTTTTTTTTTTTTGGCAAAAATTTTATGTATCTTTTCGTTCGGGAATTAATATCCGTGATTTTACTTCTAATTTCCATCTGAATTAACCTTTATCCACTTTTGGATAAATTTGGTGGACAAGATTAATTTAAAATTTTTCAGATAATTCCCAAATTTTATGAATTTATCTACGTATTTCTGAATTCATTGGCGGTTTGAGGAGGGTTTCGGTGGGTGGTGATCAATGGGTTTGGTTTTCAGGTCGATTGTTACGAAATGGTGGGTGAATCAGGAGTACTATCGTAATTTCATATTATATCATCTTACTAATAACTTCTAAAATTTTGTTTTGTGAAAAGTATAACACTTTTCTTCACGGAGGAACTTTGTAGTTACCGTATTTCTATTATGTAGTTATTTTTCTTTMTAATGTCTAGTTACTTTTCTTTTTAACTTATAGTTAACTAGTTACTCCGCACTTTTTTCTTAGGATCTACTTGTTTTGAAAGAAAATATTTTCTAGGAAAATCATTTTCCCCATATTCCCTTGTCTGTTCAGCAAAACCAAAATAGAAGGAAAATTTGGGTGGAAAACTATTGTCCCTTTCAAAAATAAAGGAAAATAATTTTCTTTTCTTTTCTTAAATTAGGTTTCTTTAAACAAATAAAGGACTATGAGTTTAAGTAAGCAATTTTTCATACCAACAAATAATGGAAAACAATTTTAATCTGCAATTTTCCTTTGGAATTTTTTATTAAAAATGTTTTTCTCTAAAACATACAAAGCATAAGTTACTTTTATTTGTTTAAAATTGTATTTTCTTTTATTTTTATTTTGATTACTCATAAGTTTACATCAGTTACCTTTTTATATAGTTAATTTATTTCCACCATGTAGTTATTTTTTCATAATGTGATGTTACTTTTCTTTCTAATGTGTACATACTTTTTTAAAAAATTATACTTCACCAGTTTCTTTTTAGTAGAAATATCAAATTAGTGGCAAGTGACAACTATTTTTTTCTATCTTTTTTGCATGTCATTTCTTCCTATCTCTCTCTTAATCCCATGCATCACTTTTCTCTCTCTTTCACTTTCACCCACACAACCAAATTTTGCCTAAAAGTCCAAATAACTCCCAAARTTTCCACTAAAAACGGATGAAGTAATTATTTTTTTTCAGACTTTTTTTTTAAAAAAAAATAGAGAATCAAGTATGGAAAATCGAACATAAATAATAGAGAGAATGAATGGAGGATGAAGTAGAAAGACCGAAGGACGGAGAAAAGAGAATGTGAAAAAATTGACAATAACAAGTGGAGAAGAGAAATTTTTAATCCTTCATTTTTGTACAAAATATTGGTTGTAAGAGGAGAGATTTGTTTACAAAGAGTTCCACTTCCTCCGTAACTATTTAATAGCAACTTTTACTAAAAACGACAATAACACTTTTTCTTTTGGCAAAGACAACAACACTTTAATATTCTGTACATACACTCAAACAATAATAAAACAATATTTTCTCTCCTCCTTAGCATAATAACAAGAGAGTAAACACACAAAACACTATTATTCATAAATGAGCTARAAGTATTTGTTGACATTATTAAGTATTTGTGTATTTGTTACAGGGGTTTAGATGATGAGAGTTGGTCACACCATTGAAGTATGACAAGTTATATGCAAAAGGAGCTGTTAACTTTAATGAAGCTACATATTTATAACTCTAAAATATGACAATCAACATATTAAATCGAGCATAAAAATTGTCAATTATGAAAGGCATATCAAAATATGTAACACACAAAAAAGGTGACTGAGAAACAAACTTGTCTCACTTAGCAAATATCTTCTGACTTTCACAAATATCAAGTGTTACAAATAATAACATTCATGGCAGGCACCCCATACTCGAAGGGAGGCTCACTTCTTGCCACCACCAGAAACGTTAAACTTGAAAAAGATAATATCACCATCTTGAACCACATATGTCTTACCCTCCTGTCTGTACTTTCCGGCAGCCTGTAAAGTAAACAAACAAAAAATATTATCAATTCTGGTGTTAGTTACAAGGACAACCAAATGGACAACAATACACTTCAAACAAGCTACTCTCTGCGATTTTTAATGTTTTTTGCAATTTCCTCACATTATAATACATTCCTAGTAATTGGAGGGAGTAATATAAATCATCAATCTTCGGAAAGAGAACTGAAAAGCAAACTAGTACAAAAATGTACTCCCTCCGTAACGGAATAAATGCAACAGTTGTAYACTCCTTCCACTTGAGGGAAATAATATGTCAAAAAAAGGACCAAACAATTACTCCATCTATTACGTATTACTTGAAACAATTAAACTAGGGGGATTTTCTTGGCAAAATTTGTTAATTGTAGATAAGGGTATATGATTAGAATAAAGTAAGAGAGARAAAAKGAATAAAGTAATGAATAGGTATAAGATTAGGAAAAAGTAAAAGAGAGGAAATGAATAAAATAWTGAGTTGGTGTAAGATTAGGAAAAAGTAAGAGAGAGAAAAGTATTGGAAAAGTGAATAAAGTAGAAAAAAAGTTACTAAAAATGGAAAAAGAGGGAATTGTTTCAAGTAATATGTAACAACCATTTATGGAAACTATTTCAAGTAATACGTAACGGAGGGAGTAGTAAAAGTGATCCCAAAAATATGGTAATTTTGCCATAGATAATTTACCGAATGAGGAAAGTTGTCAATTATTGCAAATTTTTTGTTACACCCAAATATCGAAAGTGTTGCAAATTTTACGTTACGGAGGGAGTAATTGAGAAGCCCAAAAATAACAACTTCGTGTGCATGGAGAAAGTCCAATGCTCATACTGCATTACATAAACTGAAACCAACAACAGTACATGACCTTGTGTTTCTTCACTGAAGATGCATCATTAATACATCAATAATGAAGACCGGACATGGTTTATATAAAAATCATGTAGAAAATAAATAAATAAATAAATAAATAAATAAATAAATATGGACACCATCATATAAAACTGAAAGCACAAAATAAAGATGCAATTTGTGAAATGCCAAATCACCAACATAAGAATGATAYGTTTAACATTTGAACATCTGTCCAAACGGGAATAAAGGAATTTGTTATGTGCAAATGACAATACAAATTATCAAGGAAGAACATAAAATAAAGTTTGGTAAGGCCCAAGCTCTCAATCTCACTACAATATGTCGGGTTCACAAGCCACTTCCAAAGAGAGTARACCCCACAGAAAAGATTTAAAAGTCTACAATGTTAAATTTTATAACCATTCAATATCTTCATACACAAAAACTAAGTGATCACTCTCAATGTCTTTCATAAAAAAAATCATAAATTGACACAACTAAGAATAAACAGTACAAATTATCAGCAAGAAAAATTGCTCAGCTGTCATCATTGTTGTGTGTATGGTTTGTGTGTGTGATTGAGCTATAATGGCAGTATAGACAAATGGACTGGGAATCACTACTGTCACCACTGTTGTGTGTATGGCTTGTGTATGTGTGAATGAGCTATAATGGCAGTATATACAGATGGAGTGGGAATTTGAAACTGTGATGGCCCTCAATCTTAAGCAATATACTAGGTTGTCATCACTGTATCATGCAAATTGCTGTTTGACTTATTATGAGGAAAAAATCAAGGGGTAGAAAGGAGCACCCGTTATCAGTTTTGAAACCATATAAAACGATAACAGGGAAGAAGCCATTTGCATTTTAATCTTTTCCAGGATTTATAATTGATCAGCTGTTATTTCTAACTTCATCAAAGACAAAAGAACACTACCAGGAAGAACAGAAATCAGGTGAAGACAAAAGAACACTACCAGAAAGAACAGAAACCAGGAGAAACAAAAACTAAAGGCAACAGCTACAATGGGAGCATAAAAGACATTTTTACACCAGCATGGTAACACACATACCTTCACAGCCGGCTCACTGCCAAGTTCCTTCAAATCATCAAATTTCATGACCTGAAACCCAGCAAAACACATCCTTTGATTAGACATGAAAAACTAAGGACAAAAGAGAGGGGGGGCATCTACTAAATATTAAAATGCAATTTTGATACAAACTATTCCCTATAGAACATCCTGCCACTTCTCATTTACACGTTTGAAACACACAATTTGCATGTGAAATATATTGAGTTACACATTAGTAAAAATTATAAAAATTAGATATTAACAAACCCCACTTGACTATGTCTATTCTTATATATTGAAAAGAATTTAGATGATTCTCACAACTTGTGCATAAYGCCAAATGTCCTCATGACATGATCTTTAAAGAATGGAGGAAGTATCTCATTTAAGACCAGCCTTCCATAAACAACCCCAATTAACGTTTCTCTCTTATGTTGCACCAAAGTTTGTGACACATTTGAAAATACTAATTTTTTTTTTCCCTTTCAATTTTTCGTTTATTTATTATAATTATTTTAACGTGGTCGCTTGTTACCTATGTAACTATGCTACTCCCACACAAGTTGAGTCTCTACATGGAACAAAGATCCAAGTGATAGATTTGGCCACTTCTGTAGGAAGAAATCAAGATTTAGTGGAAAATGAAATATCCAAGTGGGCAAGTGTTCGAAGTAATATAACATACTAMMATAAGCGCATAGAAAAGTCTAGTCACATACTTCCTCCTTTCCGTAATAATCCTACCATTTACTATTTAGGGATTTACAAAGGAAAACAATTAAATAATGGGTGTGGGGTTGAATAAAATAGATAGATTGGAGAGACAATTTGAATAGATTAGAGAGTGTGTGTGTGTGTGAATATTGGTCCCCACAATAATTAACAAATAATACTAGTAAAAAGTATAAACATTCCTAACATGGAATAAAGGAGAAGTGGTAGGAACATTATGGAACAACAAAATGAGAAAAGTGGTACAAACATTATGGAACGGAAGGAATACTTTGTAATGTGACATGTGAACGAATGGTCGAAGAGAAAGATAGAAACAGAAATGAAAAGGTATCAATTATACAAGAAAAAATAAAAATAAAAAAAACACAAGGTTTTTTTTTCTTTTAAATCTTGTGCATCGCAAGTGGATAGTCTTACTAAATTCAAATGCATCTCAAACTTAGGTCATACACTCATACTTAAAAATCAAACAATAGTTGTGATTATATGGAAGAACAGGTGTAGTCGGAAGTTGTCTATAGCAATTTTGAAATAATAATTATATAACGAACAAATGAACAAGGTTGAGCTGAGCATAGTGGTGCAACATGAGTACATAGGAGAAAAAATGAAATAAAAAAATCAACTATAAAGGTATAATAATTTGAATAAAGGTGACAATTTGAGTGGGCAAAAGATTCCAACACATTGATTTTTCCACGTGAGAATATCTCCAGAGTGATATGAAGGCAACATCGATCAAGAATATTTGAGCGCTAGAGATTGTAACTCACTCTTTAATACATGCATCCTACATTTACATTACTTGGACTCTTCATCTCACCATAAGTACCTATATCATATCGGAGCTTGACATTCCGACATGGGCATGGACACTTGACACTTCGTTCTAGACTAAAAGCCTAAAACCATGGAAACCGAAATTTAGCTGAGACACTGGGACACGTACCCTATCATCCAAGTAAGTTTTCATGAGTAAGGATATCAACATTCTTAAACTTCATAAGGGCCATTTGGCAACTGAAATTTCCCTTCTACGTGGTTTTACAGTGTCRCCAGAAATAGGAATCTCTGGCAATAAACTACATAGACAGGAAAGGAGTCTTCAATTTAAAAGATTTGGCAGATCAAACCTTCCTTGATCAGGGTGATTAATTTTAGCAATTAGTATTAGTGTGTTACTACTGTTGGGGAATAACCAGATATGGCAGAATAAACCCAAAACTAATTTTCTACACCAAACAAAAATTAGAGAGCAAACACAATTCAACTTGGATTCAATAAGCCAAGCTTTAACCCCATAGAAAAATAACTCAATTCAACAGCCACAAACACAAGTGAAATAAGTACAATGCAAATATATATGGCCCAAAACATTAGCAATATCCAAGCCACCTAAAAACCTCATTCTCGATTGGCCAATTCCATGCTTTATAGTTCATCAAGCAAGTCAAAAATTTAAACTGGCACAAAAGAGTTACCTCAGCACAAATGAAACCTCTCTCAAAGTCAGTATGGATAGTCCCTGCAGCTTGAGGAGCCTTTATTTGCCGTCTAACTTGCCAACATTTTACCTGAAATGATTTCAAAAAAATTTCAAGATGGTGGAAAATGAAGATGATTGAAATAAGAGTGAATTAATTAAGGGATATTTCCCCATATACCCCTAAGGTATGGCTTAATTGCCCATATACCCCTGACAGCCCTGAGGTCTTAGGAATGCCTCATGTACTCCTGAGGCTAGGTTAGGGTATAATAGCTCATGTCCCCTTATGACTAACGGACGTTAAGTATTAGTCAGTTTTCCATCTATTTAACCCAATTTCTGTCATCTTCTCCCTCCTTCGCAACATCAATTTTGAACAACAACAAATTCAAACAAAACAAATTTGAATAGCATCAGCCCATAATTATTCTACTGCGAATTTTAGCCCTCATTTGCTGCAAATATTAGCCTTCAATTTGGCATTTCTGCCCTCCTAATTTGATGGGCTTAATTGCTGGGAATTTTTGGGCTATGATGCTACGAATTTCAGTTATATATTGCTGCGAATTTCTGGGTTTAGTTGCAGCAAATTCCTGGGTTTATTTGGTTTGAATTAGGGCCTCAATACATTTGCTTTATAAGTCTTCTTAAGTATTAGAAACTGATAGTGAGGTTTTGGGGTTGCAAGTCTTGTGTCATATAGTTTAAAAAGCAGATGATGGTGGTGGGATTGGCTTTATTTTTCCTTTTGTTGGTTAAAATCAGAGAATTTTGGCCTCTTATAAAGCGTGTTTGTGTTGTTGACTATGCAAATGGAGCTAAACAACTCATAATCTGACTATAATTCAACTTCTGAGTTCTGAATGCAATTGGGTTGAAATAAGGACGTTGTTCGAACATTGTAAGTTATTCAACTTGTTAGCTGAGGTTTTGTTCCCTTTTGCTTTATCTCCTTTTTCTTGTCAAGTTATTATCATTTAGACAGTAAGATGATTTATTTATATGAAATTGTGGCTGAGGTTTTGTGGCGTAGCTCGTACGAATTGAAGTATGTACTAGTAGCCATATGCCGTGAGGGTGGAGCAGCAGTAAGCTTCACGAACTCAGGTTTTGTTCAAAGTTACGGTAGCAAAACACCCAAAAATACATCTTGCGATACGAAACAAACCCAGATTCAAAGCAATTGGGTTGTGCAAATTGATGTCGGTGGCTGGGTGAATTTAGTGATCCAATTGGGTGGCGTGGTAAAAATGGAGGAGAAAAGGAGGAAGGAAGAAGGAAAGAAAACGAGATAGAAAACTAACGGATACTTRACGTTTGTTAGTCATAAGGACACGTAAGCTATTATACTCATTAAGCCATACCACAGCGGTATATGGGGAAATTTTCCATTAATTAATTATTGACCTTATAAATATGATTTATGAACTTAAACGAACTATTCATAACACAAATAACATGTCAATTTGTTGTCCATCCTAGCATGTGCAAACACTAACTGCTCTAATTTTATTGCAAAACATGTGAAAGCTAAATGTAAAACATAAAATAGATACTCCCTCCGTTACGCTTTACTTGAAACAATTGACATTATTTATTAGAGGTAAAATATTCAATTGTTTCAAGTAAAGCGTAACGGAGGGAGTACAATATTTAGGCTGCCTAGACAAGTGAGATAGGCATAAAAGAGAAAGTACTATTCAAATTGCAATTAGTAAAAGATGATTGCAATACCTCATCYGGGCCTGCAGTAAAAAAGTATATCAAATTGATTGCAGAGAATCCAGTCTTTATGATCTTTGGGATGGCACTGCAACAGCACATATGCAAACATCACATGGTGATACTTCGAAAACCTATTGAGTACTGTCTTATTTCCAATGAATAGATTAGCATATTAAATTAAATCTATTTGCTGAAAAGGCCCAATATCTTAATTAAGAAGCAAGTGTAACTAGTAAAATTACTCCTCTTCCTTTAATTTCATTTACACGTCTATTTCTTTAACAAAGAAAATGGATTATGCAAGTCCTTTCACTGTAGTAATTGCAAAGTCCCGAATTTGAGGCTTCCTTCCTTAAGAAAGCTTGATCCCTCGTTTTCTTTTCTTAAGCAACTTAAATAAACACATTTCCTCAATAAATGATCTTGTATTTAAGCAGCATACAAAGCTAGCTAAGAAATTATTAGTCATTTGTGGATAAAGTGAAAAGGTAGCTTAAAAGCACAGATAAGTAAGAACTTTTGCCAAAGCCAGAGTGTGGGAGCCTTGAGGCAAGCATAATATATTCCCTTACTAGATTAAAGATAAGAAAAGCCACGAATGATTTGTTTTCAGTTAAAAATATACTACCCCACAAAAGATGCACKATAGATCCGGTGATAAATTGGATAGCTTACTCCTAGCAATATATTTTGAAGAACTTTAAATTCATCAAGGTCGAAATTAATGATACATGAAGAAAGAGTCAACCTCGCCATTCTTTGATAAACAGAGTGATTCAATCCTCGTATTCAAAGCGAGTATTCAACTATTGATTCCTTTATTTTCCTTAATTAGTTAATTCCTACAGGTTAGTCTACTACGTTCATRTATTTGAAAATGCTTCCTCATCCAAGTAACAGATAATGAAAAAGAAAAATATAAATAAACAATTCTAATTTGAGTTAGGCATGGATCATAAGTTCATAACTATCCTCTACGTAATAAGATATCTTACTTCCTCAATCCTTTATAAAAAATTTCTTATATAAGTGGGGCATCGGATGTGATATTTGAAGCATTTACTGGATAAGACACGTAGCATAACTAGCATTCCAGAAATTATTGCTTTAAGGTGAATATATTTAGTGTTTTTAACCGAAAACAATAAACACTGCACATTCTTTAGCAATACAGGTTCCAATTCATCCATGATCACAATAGTTTGTCCTTTAACCCTGAATAGAGTAGGTGCAAAGAACTAATGGTGTATCACATAATAGATTTTWAAAAAAATAATCATACTTCCTCCGTATCGTTTTAATTGCAACAAATACTATATTTGGAAATATCATATTAATTGCAACAAACTAAAACTTTCTATTTTGGGATAAAAAATTATAATGAATTTGGCTTTGTTTTTAGTGATTTCCCCCATAAAACCCATGTGCATTGGTTTATTGGCAAAAAGGGGTCCACTACCTCTCTCCTCCATATTATTTACAACTTGTTTTTTTGACATCAACAACTACAATTAAGCATAGCTAATTATCCTTGACATCTTTTGCATAGGAGTCCGCAATCCCCTCTTTGTTGCAATTAAAACGATACGGAGGAAGTATAATTTATTCCCTTGACAATTCAACAGATCAGGCTCTCCGCTGAAAATTATTCAAGAGGAAAAAAAGATGATCTGTGGAGTTCTTAAATTCTTCAACCACTGTTTAGACATCTGGGTTATTCATTTCATTTTACCCATTTGTTTAAAGGGGCTCTCAGTACCCTACCTCTGCACTTTGTTCTCATCGCAATATTTAGCAGCTTCATCCTCTGGCATGTCACAAAGGTTCCTCTCAAAAACACCACTGAATGGGATAATTTGATCACCTCCATGCTCTTGCACCCTGTTTAACCATCAAAATAAGGAATAATCAATTATTTAATTGAAATAACAAAAGGTTCAAGCATTCACAAACAAGAACCCACTTTGAAATGCCACCTACATTTACATGGACACAACCTGACACATTTACACAAACAAAATCACATGCCAGACCAAAAAAAAATAACAATAGAAAGAACTTTATGGAATTATTAAAATCTAATAAGATCATGAAGATAAATACGTAAAAGAGCAAAAACAGCAGTCCGAAATATCCAAGATAAGACACAAACATCTGTGACCCTTCAAACCAGCAAAACAGCACCAGCAAGAAGTGAAAAGATCACCCATCCCAATTATTATCCATTAGCCTAGATATCTTGGGACCGTGAAAAGGAGCCATGTAATACGCAAAAGAGAAAATGAAACAAAAGTGATATTTAAAATATATTTGCTTTCTTAAGCCAAGTGAAACACCCTCAAACTTATCATAAAAGTCATAAGTGTGGATCTAATAACAGAAAGGTCATCGCGGATATTTCTTCATGAAAAAACTTTATTTGGATTAGTTACAAGTTTACAATATAGAGAAACGGAACAAGAATAGGCTTAAAGGGGGAAAGGGGTCAAAACAAGGAAACAAATAGATTTGTTCAGCTCCGGTGGAGAAGAAATTAATCCCATTTGTACAGTGTCATTATAAGAAGAAATAAAGGTAGCCTATACCCGCTAGTAGCACTCACCAGCCACAAACTAGGAAGTAGGAACTTCACCAAATAAAACAAAACCTTCTATTCATTTAATCACGAAACAACTTTTGACAATAACATGGAAGAAGCACCCATAATCAAACTAAGAGATCCTACAGAGTACAGACACATACAATGACAGCCCAACTTACTAAACACTAAACTGGTATGTCTTATTATTCAAGCATTTAAAAGAGAAATTTATTAAAGATACCAATAGCATTTCACAAATCCAAATCTCGAAAACAACTTTTGACAATAACATGGAAGAACCACCCATAATTTAACGAAGAGATCCTACAGAATACAGACACTTACAACAAGAGCCCAACTTTACTAAACACGAAACTAGTATCTCTTATTATTCAAGCATTTAAAAGAGAAATTTATTAAAGATACTAATAGCATTTAACAAATTCAAATCTCCAATGTTATCCTTTTTATGACGATGATCATAACCTGATGTTTTGCAATTTACCGCAGAAAAATCACCAACTTCAAAAGCCAAACAAAAATTTAAACAACAACACATGAAGAAGTATTGCTACATACCAGGCATGAATTTTTGGGAGAAACTTGTTCTTTTTTCTTTGATAATCTTTCTCAGTCATGTTGACCTGCTCAAAATTATAGTCAGCAATTCAGCAATGTATAAGATGTCATAGTTAAGCTTCTTTAAACSAGAAAATAGCTAAGATATCAGTACTACCTCAGGAATTGCATACACTTGTAAAAAGAGAGTACTATACTTATCATTGTCTCTATGCTTAACTCAATCATGCCAGAAACCCAACATATTTGCTTGCCCCCAATCTTTTCACTTCCCTTCCTTTCTTCCCCTGTTTTTTCTTACAGTTTTACTTTCAAAGAAGAAAGTGCAATATAAATTAGGTGTTCCATAAAACAATATATTGGTATCCTTTCTCATGACATCAATAACCTACACTGTCAAAAAGTAAATTTGCTTACTTTGCTCCCACCAATGTTGATGGTGAACGGTAATGATTTGAAATCTTTCAACAAGGGGACATTTACAAACAAGTTCCTGTTCCAATCTCTATCCTCAGTCCTTCACCCACTTATACAATAAGGCTCTAGTATAATGCTTGAAATGTCTTGTTACTACCAAGTAGATGAAATCAGTAAATGTTCACATGAATTAATCGATAGGAGTTGGTATACAACACTTTGTTATTTGCAACCATAATCTTATACACAAGGGCTCTGTTGCCTCTCAATCAATTAAAGCCTAAGTCCCATAATTGGGGTCAGCTACATGAACCAAAATTGATCACTCCGTGTGGTCATCCACATATATTTGCCTCTCAAATGAGGATATATTAGTATTTTACTTAAACTTAACTATTTTGAGAAGTTAGAAGAAGAACCGAATTAATTCTCTTTTTGTATATGTGCTAGATACCAGATTAGTTTCAAAAGAGAAAACAGAAAAGAAAGAAAGAATGAAGAAGAGAAAGGAAAACTGGAATTTTTGTATTATGATCATATGGAAAATGGTATTATAACTCCATCTCTCGAGAGGAAGGATGTTCTCCCAAGAGATTATTCACACATTAATCAAATGATTTTAGTGCTGAACTCAAGGACTCCTTAAATACAACTCACAGAACCTATGGCCTAACAAATTCACTGCATCTGATTCATACTCACAATAACAACTTAGCTTTAATTTACTTAATTGCCCTTTTTAATAACTGACTGATTTTCCATCATCACAATCATACTAGTGGGCTGCTTGTTGGACTTCTTTCGAGCATAAATAAACCTTATTGAAGGCTTGRGTTGATCTCTTGCAATATGAACTCATTATCCTTGTGATAGATGGGCAATTGACCAATAAGGCTAACCCCAAATGGACAAATAAACATTCATTAATCTCTAAATACAAGACTTCAGTCCATGAAAGGAAAMCATCTTTTAATGCCGATAGATCCACACAGAGAAAGACCCGTTTCACTTACAATCTCCACAAGTCAATACAAAAGCATAATGCTCCACAGTACACATCTATGTTACTCGGACTCTTACATTTACCTCACGTGTCCGAGTCGACACGCCTCGTGTTGCACTCTAACACCTACACTTGACACTTCATTTTTTAACTAAAAACACTATTTTTTTCAAGAAAATGAGCGAGTCCGACGCTTGACACCGACACAGGACAGCTACAMCGAGTCCATGTAACATAGGTACACATATCTACACTGAGCGCATTCCATACCATAATAAAAGGCACTTACCAAATAAACAACAGGCTTTGCAGTGAGCAATTGAAAAGTGTTCAAGATCTCAACATCAGCCGCTTTCCAGTCTCCTAAGCGGACATCTTTTCCCTCCTCGAGCCATGCTTTGATCTATAAAACAAATGGCACAATGAATCTATGCCCAAGCCTTCCATCTTTATAAAACAAAGATTCAAAGCTGATATTGATAATGAACAGACACTAATCTATTTCTATGCAACACTCTGACTAATAAAGTAAAGGAAGAGGCGGCATGGAAAACTGGCAAAGTCAGTACAAACGAAAACCTTTAGACAGATCTCATGCTCTACTTTCAGTTGCTTATCATTGCTCCTCTTCATGCTTTTTTCAAGATCCTCAATCTTCTTTTCCATGAATTCWACATCCTGCAAAATATAGCAGGAACTGTCAATGACAATATAGAACTAAATCATGCTGAAATTGAGTTGATTTCCTCAATAGTTTACAATAAAATACTATAGGCAGATGAAGAGAGAGAGAGAGTGAGTGACAGAGAGAGAGATAATCCAACCCATATCTGATGACTGATCCGAAGAAACTGAAACATTTTTTTTAAAAACAAATGTTTTCAAATTGGATATGGTGGATATCTTATATCCAAAATATAGGTTATGTTTTGCAAATAAGATAGCTCAAATTTACTATTATTTCCCAAAGAGTAAAACAATTGAAGGGATGATCAGATATACCCATTACTTTGGATGGCAGATAGGAAAGTTAATACCTTATTAGATCATATGTCAGGTATCAAAAATTCACACAATATACAAATTGGTATCCGTTACAGGAACTCTCAACATGTTTTGTTCAGCCCTAGCTCATATCACACATGTTGAAGTGGGGTAAAACATTATATTTGTGGACAGTAATTGTAACGCACAAGGGGCATACTGTGCACATATCTATTAGAACCCTCACAAATTGAAACCCACTATTTATTGCTGAGAACCTAGCATATACATATTCTTATGGGCTGATATCAATACAAGTCAAATGAATACCCATCGACAATGGACATTTTATAGTAGCATCCGTTTACAAGATTGAGGACTACTACTGGTAAGCTCCCATCACTGCACACCCATTACTTTAGACAAGATCACTAAAATAACAATTTCTACACTGCTTCATTGGCTTGCAATACTTAAGATGATAGAAAAACATATGCATACCAAGTTCACATCACAGACACAGGATAGTCAGTCATATTAAAAGCATGATGATGGAATATTCAACAATAAAAACAATAAGTTATTAAGTTGACATTAGCCTCGAAAAATGAAAACACTTGAACAGAAGAAACTCGGCAGCCAACCACTTAAAAGAAAAATATGACAAACACACAATAGAGTAGAAAAATTGAATAGTATACCTTCAACCTTAGTTCTTCACTTATAGTCTCCAAATCTCTTACGGGATCCACAGTGTCATCGACATGGATAATATCCGGATCATCAAAAGCACCTGCAAAAATAAACAAAATAAACTACATAAATAATATTAATATTTATTTTAAAAAAACAAGCACCTTCAACAGTTAATCTATTTTTACAAGCTTCAATAGGCTCAATACTGCTATAATCTCCACATACAAAAGAACAATCAAAATCATGATTCTGACTGTTGAATTATTATTATATGAACTGTTTTCAATTAGCTAGTTAGTTGGCCCATTAAAAAGCTTTGTGTGTCTAAGAAAATCAACAGATTGTGAAAGATGCCAAAGAAAGTCAAGTGTTCTTCGGCCATTTTTTTTATAGCATACGAAGTTTTTGTGGGGATGTACCTGGAAAAAATATCATTTTCTGGGAATGTACTAAGGTTTTTTTATTGCGCAGATATACCAACATTCCAACATGTTTTTATGTTGTCTGGAGGTACCAAAAGTGACTTCTCCAGTGAAGACATCAACTTTCCGACAGTTTGACCTCTTTGTCTTAGAGGGTGTGCCTCAAACTCCTTGCTCAACCACCCGCATAAAATTAGTACACTATACACACTCAAAGCCTATAATGTAGCTATTTCCCAATAAAACGTAGGTCATTTTCATGATTGAAAATGTACAAAACTTACAATGAACATTACAGAATATACTTTTCAGATTATGAACATTGTGAAATACATAATCATTTTGTTGGACACTATTAATTTTCAAAAGAAAATATAAATACTCCCTCCATATCAAAATAATCTTAATGATTTTACATAAAGTAGAGAGAAAGTGTCAAATCGTTGCAATAATTTTGATGCGGAAGGAGTATGATCTTTTGCACCATTGTTCATCCATCTTATTCCCTTGTTTATCTATAGTGTATCATGAAGATCATACACACTAGTGTATCCTTTTTGCCCACGCACATGAACTTTTATCCTTGCTCAAATTCACTTACAATGTCTTTGTAACTTTATATAACAAAAGCTTCTCTAAAAATAGGCCATTGTCAATGACTAATAAACATATCATCTCATCACAAGAATTAGACACACCACATGTTCACCACAATCAATTAGAAGAAATTAGTTTGAGTCCACCCCTCCTCGAAACGACAAAAGAACAATCTGCAAACCTCTTCAAGATAATACCCAAAAAGAAGTATACTTCCAAACACCAAGAACCCTAGTAACTAGCCCTATAGTTCCACTTGTGTCGTCAATATTAAAATCTACATTTCAATTAGTTCACAAGAACCATCTGAATAACATGATAACCACAATTCAATTCACTTCACACATTTCAGGAAAAAAAATTACAACAAACAGTCCATAAATTAAGCTAGCCTTAAGAACAAAACAACAAAGCTAACACATTACACATGGTAACCATTCTAGCACAATTATACAGTTGCACAATCATCATGACTTAAGAATCTTGAGAGAAAACTACTACCCCTCAATGTGGCAAATTAGAGCATATAAATGCCAAAAGGTAGATGTAACATAACAAACAGATTATGAACTATAATATTTTACTTATCAAGAAAAGCATAGAGGAGAGAGCCAAAAAAAATCAACACTCACATCTCAACAGTTGCATTATCTAAATAGGCATGTCTAGCTTGGTATGTGCTTTTTTACCATAGACAAGGGTGAGATAAAACTACCAAGTACCAAGTCTACCATACAAACAAAGCTTTTCTACCCCACAACACATATTGTAACAAAATTTGACTGCTAACAACCAGAACTCTAGCAGAGGAAGTATTAACTAGCATCTAGCACCACAATGGCTTTTCCACATATATGGAGAAAGTCATAAATCTTACGTAGAACATGAAAAATGCCATCCACTGCACGGATATGTGATAAGAAATTGTTTCCTAGCCCCTGTCCTTGATGGGCACCTCGAACAAGTCCGGCTATGTCATGGATTTCCAGAAATGCGGGCACCTGTTCACCAGAACATAACATGTTGATTCAAATTGAGAGAACAAAGGAATAAGTATAACATCAAGGTTATCACAATAATGCAATTGTGTATCTTTTTTTTAGCACAGGTTAGTGGATACAGATAGCAAATATAGCTTCATTCATAGATATCTAGCTAATAAAATAATCGGGGGTACGACAGATGCTGCTTAAGAAAAGTTTACGTCTCACATGCACGGCATGATCAGCATGATTCTCAAAATGCTAAGAAAAAGACTGGCCAAATGGCACGTAATAAGAAGTCTATATCTGATGTTAAGCAATTTAGCAGTTAGCACCTCCTTTTCATTCTTTATTCATCTTGTTTTTACTTAAGTTTTCCTGAAATAGTATACCTTGAAGCTGAAACTTTTTCAAGACATCTTTCTTGCCAAAATGAAAAGATAGCAAACATTCTTGTCAATAAAAGAAAAGACAGCATACATTAACAAGAAATAGTAAAATACCTATTGGCTATTAAATATGATGGAAAACACCAAAACATATAATAAATCACAAAATCAGGTGATAGACATATACATATTTATACACTAATGAAATCAATATCCACAAACCTCGCTCTTTGGCTTGAATAATTGTAAAAGCCAATCAAATCTTTCATCGGGAATATTGACACGGGCCTCGTTAGGCTCAATGGTACAAAAGGGAAAATTTTCCGCCGGGATTGACAGCTTGGTGAGCGTGTTGAATAAAGTGGATTTGCCAACATTTGGCAGCCCTACCTGGAAAACCAGAAAATCCAAAGCAGTCATAAAGCAGCACGGGGATACACGATTGATTATACACTACAATGCAATGCAACGATATAATCAGCATAGGGTATCGAATTCAATGTCACTCATCAATTACAGCTCTTGTTAGCGACCACTCATCAAAATGGTACCAGCTTATTAGAATTTAGAATGAGGTTGAATTAATTAATTAACAAGAATCCATTAACAACAATATTAAACCCAAAAGAATAAAAAAAAAAAACATAATCAGCATCAATTGAAAAGCAATCGGCATGAAATAGAATCTGAAGAAGAAAGAAAGAAGCAAACTGACAATTCCAATCTTAAGATGGGAAGAAAAACGACCGAGAATGGGTTTCTCAGCAGGAGCATCCTTGGATTTAGCAGACTTCGGAGGCATCTTTGTGTTTGTGTTTGTGTTTTTGTTCAACCGCACTCTCAAATTCTCCTCAATAATGCTTGTGTTTCGCCACAGACTAGGGTTTTAGGTTAATAATAATTACCAACTCACGCCTCACATACATAAACGTCACTTCACTGTAAGAGCATCACGCGACTCTCTAGTCTCTACCTCTTTTCATTTTTGGTTTTGTAAGGTATGTCTTCCGGCTATTCACAAATCACAATAGTTTAAACTTTTGCCACATTAGCCTTAGACAAATCTCTCTCATAACAAATCTCTCATCAACAATAGTTCAAATCATGGACTTGTTGATGGAATCATTATATATCCATATTTTATAAAAAGAAAATTAAAAGTAAATAACAACTTTTACCTAATTTCATTTTATTTCTCTTTTTATTTTACACCTCATACCCAACCTAAATTTCACCTCACTAATACAAACCTCTCTCAACATTCAAACCCCACCAACTTTCCCAACAATAAGGGGTTTGTCATTCAAAACTTACACATCACCTACAAACCCCATGACAAACTCCCTTATTGTGAATGTTAAGGTTTGTCATGGGGTTTGTAGGTGAKGTGTAAGGTTTGATTTTCAAACCTCTTATTGTTGGAAAAAGTTGATGGGGTTTGAAATGTTGAGAGAGGTTTGAAATGTTGAGAGGGATTTGTATGGGTAATGTGGAATTTAGGTGGGGTATGGTGTGTAAAATAAAAAGGGGAAATAAAATAAAGTTAGGTAAAAGTTGTTAATATCTATTATTCTATTATATAAGGGAAGGGGGGAGGAAGATGGTGTCCCACTCTTAAAAGTCTTTTATACCCTTAATGAATTTTGAAAATAATATGAATTAATGTGTTTAAATTACCCTTTTGCTTATTATGTGATTAAAAATGAATATTGTATTTATTATGTAACTTGATTAGTGAAAAGTTTTCAACAATGAATTGAAGCATTAATGGTTTTATTTTGAATTTCAAGTCATATTTATATATAWAAAATAGTTACAATTTAATAAAATTGTATTGCTAATAAGCTGTAAACATTCTATTTTGATACATACTTTATAATTATTTTTAATGATGAACTACAATTTTCATAAAACTAAGCACGCATCGCGTGCACATAAAAACTAGTTAATTTATATTGGATCCCRCCAACAAACTCCTAAAAGGTTTATATTATTGGTGGTGAGGGGTTTGTTATGGGAGGGGTTTGTGTGAGGTTGATGTGGTGACCTTAATGGTGTTTGGATTTTAGAATTTTACTAGATAATACCCGAGCAAATGCTCGACTTTTAAATAAAATACRAAATACCGTAAATAAAATCAAATTTTATTTTTTTAAAATGTGATTGTTTCATAATAATATTTTATTTGTGATAATAAATAGAATTATATTTATATCAATTAATACATGTTTAAAATTTTATCCAAAGTACAATTTAACCTTAATTAAATGTTTTATATAACTTTTATGCAATAATAAATATAAATAGTATAATAATAATAATAATAATAATAATAAATAATAAATAATAAATAATAAATAATAAATAATAAATAATAAATAATAAATAATAAATAATAAATAATAATAATAATAATAATAATAATAAATATAATTTAATAAGGTGGGGATGGGAGGGAAAATATAAAGGGGTGAGAATTGTTTTAGTATATGTTATTAGATTTGAAATTCTCTAATTGGGACAGTTATAGTGTTTGGATGTCCAAGAATTTCAAATGAGGAATTTATCCAAATTCTACTTTGGAAGCACGGACACATCCCTGGACTTGTGTGTTGCGTGTCGAACACGGACACGCGRAAATCTGTTTCCAACACGCCAAATGGAGTGTCCAATATTTTATTATATTTTCGGACACTTGGACACGGCGAGGAAATGCGACGGACACGGGAAGGACACGGACCAGACATGGGAACTCTTTCTTTGAGAAAATAAAACGTGTTTTTATTTCTAGAACCCTTAAATATGAACCTGTCATTTCACTTTTTTCCAAAAAAAAAAAAAACCCCTAATTAACCTAGCAACGCCATCAATCCCCTTCTCTCTCACGCCTCACGGCTCCTTCACGCTGCTGGTCATCGTTGTTGCGCGACCACTCTGTTACTCTACACTAAGCTAAAATATACTTGGCAGCTAAGCCAAGTGCAACTAAGGAGAGTAGTGAATGCTAAAAGAAAAGATAGATTGTTGTTATGTGTGTGTTTGATTGATATCCTTTGCTTTTATCCAACTTCTCCTATTTATAGGCTTCAAGTGATGAAGATCATATCGTGGGGTGGAGGTATGATGATTACTTACCTCCATATTAACGGTTGTTTGGCRCTCCTCCCGTTTGAGATTCCTTCCTTTCCCTCYAATCTTTCGTTTGAATACGTATGTAATGGGCCTCTCTCTTTGGGCCGTAAGTTTCTGCGCTTATGATTCATCGCCAAGCTAGCTTCTTTAAGAAATATTGCATCTTTGGTCAATATTAGTCAACTGAATATTTTTATCTGTAACAAATTGTCCCGTTAATTTGTAAGGGTGATACCATTTGAGACCTTGCAAATTAACATCTCTTGGGAACAACTTATAACGTTAGGGGTTGACGCAATTGTGATTTTACGAAGGTCCTTACCACTCTATGATATGGCTTTATAACATGTATAATTTTGCAACCATATCATATGACTTAACGCTTTGTGATAAAATGTTATAAGACCTTTATTAGAATAATGCTCAATTGATTTTTGCACAAAATCCCAAAAATTATGTTTAGGAATGGAAAAATATCTCTTGAATTTACTTGGMAATTTTGGTAATAAATTAGCACGGTACTCCATATAGTGTTATCATTACAAGACAGTCATTWTGAATTGTGATGCCAGCACATTGCATGTGATGTTGTGTCTTGTCCCATCATAATTATGATAGTGATTTTTATTAGGTGTGTTAAAGTGTACTACACTTCGGTTTGGATGATCAAAATATTTCTACTTCATTAATACAAAATAATTTCAAAATAATAATTTGAACATTGTAAGGCAACGTGTTTTGCAAAATTATCTGAAATTACAAATTAAAACTAGAAATTTGTACATGATTCTAATATTTAGAGAACTTAGAGGACTAACATCTACTGGAATTATGCTTTGGACTAACCTAATTATTTACAAACCTAGAAGGACAAGGAACCTAATYGCCTTTGGCCAACTCATAGTTGTCAAAGTCAATTTCTTCTTCCTCGTCACCCTGAAAACGGGCGATTTGCCTCCCAAGTTTTGCAGGACATGATCCTGATGTTGTTGACGACACCAATAATGATAGATGGTGATGATGATAGCGACGACGATGATGACGACAATGATGGCTCCTTCTTGCTTCTTCTTCTTCTTCTTCTTCCACTTCTTCTTCTTCGTCTTCCTATTCTTCTTCTTCGTCTTCCACTTCTTCCACTTCGTCTTCCTGACAGGCTTGTCGCATACCTATCAAAAATACCTATTAAGACTAACCTGCAGCTAGTGGTAACAGGATCGTATCCACAAGGAAACAACAACTACTGATTAATTGAATAAAAGCATCTAAACTAACAAGAGAAAAGTTGGTTTGTGATTATGATTAACTAGGACTAATGACAATGATTAACAAAAGAAATTAGTATGGATTGTTAAATTAAGAAACAGAGCTATGATTTCACTAAATCTAGCAGTAATTGACAGCAAATAATTGGCATCAACATTCATAAAATGACATAATCAACAGGATCAAAGCTCACCTCGAATCAATTGAACCATAGAACTACTCCAATGTATCTCATCTGAACTAGGAAGTCCGTTTCTACCATTGATGTTGATCTTTGTTCTATAGTCTCAATCGCTAGAACTAGAGACTTGTGACTAATCAGATTAAGCATTAAGTCGGGCCCTACAAATTGATTAACATGAATACAACAATCTAATAGGATTTGATTAAAAGCCAAGCCATGAATTGAATCAAACATTAATATCAATCATACTGCTATGATCCCCAATCGTCTAGAAATTAGACTACTCGCTCATAATTAAATTAAACATGATGATGTAATTGGGAAAGACATAATCAAGTAAAGAATAATAAACGCAATAATAAAACCTGAAATAATTGAAAGCAATAATCAAGAACCTAAAAATAATGTCTACTGGAAATTTGTAGTGTTTGCCGAGGAAAGTGTCCAAAGGACAAGGAATGGTTAATGTAATTTTTGATAGGGTATCCTGATCTGCTGCAGATGATTGCTCACTCTTCATGAACCTTCTAGAAGGTGGCATGAAGGGGGGGAATGATGCTTAGCAGGCTGGGTTTGGCTTTTGTTTTTGTTTTGTTTGATGTTTGTTTTTCTGGAGGTGTACAGAATTTTTGAGCTCTTAATATATTTTTATTACTTTATTCAAAAAAAAAAGAACTCTAAAATAATTCAAAGCATAATAAAGCATAAACAATTAAAGCAATGAGAAAACAATATTAAAGAAGAAAATAATTACAAATATGATTGCAATTGATGAATGAATGAATGATTTCTATTGAAAGTGCCAAGTTAGGGTTCTGACAATAACGTAATTGGGGTTTTTCTCCCTTGAAATTATTATTGGAATACAAGATAATCAAGAATTGGATTTATCATCCTTTAAACAATCAAAATTTTCTAAATTAACTAAGCTTGCTAAATTCACAATGCCCTTCATTAAAAGCCAATTTAAAACCGACTTAAGTAAAAATCGAGCCTCGATCCGATCAGATCAGATCAGTTCAGGCAGCTGAATCGTGTCTTCTAGAGGCCATATCTCAGGCTCCGTGGTCAATCACGCATGTGACCTATCAAATCGAAGCTACTCGAAGTCTAGTTTCCAATGCAGCTAGAATCGCACCAATCCGACGAACGAAACATAAGTTAGGTCAAAAGAGTGAGCGTGTATCAACTTCTTGTGTCGCTCCACTCTAGCTCCTTGCCACTTCTAACTAAACTCGTAGTGCTTGCAAATAGCACCCGAAATCATCCAAATAAATGGAAGCAACCTATAACTTATCAAACACTAACAAACAACATTAGTAGCAAAGAGGGCCTTAGGAAGGCCAAAAACCATCGATATAGCAAGAGAAATGGGAGAAAACCATATATCAATACAAATATCATCAACTCCCCAAGCAAACTCTTGCTTGTCCTCAAGCAAGCTAATATAGACTCTCCAATCTAAACACGTCTCACCACATAAAACAACATTCGCAACCAATCCCTCAACAAAGATTCCAAGTAGTTCAATGCCTATCAAGAACAATAAATATCCAAAAACAACTTACCATCAAGTATAGGAGAGTGAATAGGAATCAAGGAAGAACTACTCACTAGTGACACTCCTCTTTGTGTGGTGGGTTAAAAATGACCCATTTCGCTCACCACCCCCACTGTTGCATAAAGTGCACATGAATCAACTTGTTTGTAGCCTAAAAAACTAAAGGCACCTCCATCTCACACACTCATGTGTTTAAAGGGTTATCAATAGCATTAGCTGCTAACCTACAAGTCGACTCGAAATGACTACAACTCAACAACCTTGGCAGGTACTCAATCTACAAGACACAACTGGACACATGTTTATTAAGTGAGGACTTTAATAGCTTGTAATGGGCTAAGGTTAGGGGTAGGATAAATTTTGGGACATGTGAGCTAAAAGTCTAACTCAAGGTAGCATACATCAATCAATACTAATAGCAAGTGATAAGGCTAAGACACTCCAAGCAAACTCCAACTCAATAACCAAAACCATCCAACTCCAAGAACCGCAACTACATCGATCATCATCTTTTTATTTTACAAAAACACAAGTGCAAGGCATTATTTGACTAATAAACTATAAAATAAAACTTATTTTGATGAATGAATGAAAACTAAATAATACAACATACTTTTGCCTTGCACTATAACAATAGAGATGACAATACTCAAGCTAAGGAACCAAATATGAAACACTAACACCCCAACTATAACCAACACGAGCCTCCAATAAAACACCCACAAAACATCACCCTCAATATGCTCCCCAAGCCAAACTTGGGTTCTCGAACAAAGTCAAGATTAGGGTTGTAATGTAGGTAATCATGAAATGAAAGGAATCAGGCTCAAAATCAGGATCAGGGATAATAATGTTTCTAAACACTGAAGCACGGCTCCTAACAATGAAAGCCTCTATCATGCTCAACACACGACCAAAAATCCAACAGACAAGTACCAAGCAGATTAAGAGATAATGACGCACCAGAAGCACACAGAAAGATAATATGAATAATTATACAATTAAGCTCAAATCCTCTCAAGTTCAGTTCTTCTCGTTCCAAAGATACATCAGGCTAGTCATATTAGTCAATTCAGTCAAGGAATCAGAAAAGCAACCACAAGTTCTAAGGTCGAGTTCAAACATCACAAGCATAAAACATTTTCACAATGGGGCACAGGGAGACATGTTTTTCAAGAGGATCATAATTTATTTCTAAACTACTCTATGAAGCAATACATTTTTTTTGGTTGCAAGTAACTCCATTCCTATGAAGTGGTAACAACCTTGCAACTATCAAGCAATTAAAACTATACTAGAAAGAGCGATAAACTACCTCAAACCGCTAGCGTGCGCTTGATAAATTCCTCTCCAAGCAACCTTGTCAATGTCTCAATGCAAGATAAGGAAGTATAATCAAGCGCATAACCATCCATGGTGGAAGAGACGAAGGAGGGAGAAAGATCGGACTCATTTCAGCATATTTTTCCCTGACTGAAAACAAAAGTGCCCAAAAACCACTTTAGAAGCCGTAATTTGTTGAAAAATTAGGGTGGTCAGAAAACACTTCTTTTCACTTCTTCTTCTTCGTCTTCCTATTCTTCTCTTTCGTCTTCCACTTCTTCCACTCGTCTCCTGACGGCTTTCGGTACCTATAAAAATACTATTAGACTAACCTAAGTAGTGGTAAAGGATATATCCTGCACAAGGAAACATACAACTGATATTGAATAAAACACTCTATAACCTAACAAGAGAAAAGTTGGTTGTGATTATGTTAACTAGGATAATGACAATGATTAACAAAAGAAATTAAACTATATTATAAGAATTAAAGAATATAGAGCTATGGTTCACTATAGCAGTAGATTGACAGCAAATTGGCACAACAATTCATAACATGACATAATCAACAGGATGAAGTAGGCTCTCGAATCAATTTGAACCATAGATACTCCTAAGCGTATTCTCGACCTAGGGAAGTCTCGTTCTACCAATTGATGTTGATCTTGTTCTACGTTCAATCGTAGAACTAGAGACTTTTGTGATAATCAGTTTAAGCAATTAAGTCGGTGCCCTACGAATTTATTAACATGAATACAATCTAATAGGAATTTGATTAAAAGCCCATGAATTGAATCAGATCAATTTAATATCATCATATTATTGCTTTAGATCCCAATCGCTCTAGAAAAATTAGTACTATCTGCTCATAATTAAATTAAGGGATTTTTCCCATATACCCTGAGGCTTTTGCGCGTATTATGCTCATTATACTCAGGCTCTCCCGAGTTTTCAAACGCTTCATATACCCCTGAGCTTCTCTCCGTTAGTCATTTGCCTTAATGAGCTAACGGTGTTAAATTTTTGTGATTTTTTGACAATTTTGCCCCGTGATACTTCTTGTTTCTTCTTCATCTCTCAACACTATGCCGCTTCCATTTGCAACTGTTTTGAACAATTTTCAAACTGGGTAATTCTAAATTCAGCCAATTCATCATAAACCAATAATCAACAATAAAATTGAATATTGATAAACATTGCAGTGTAATGATGTATACCGATTCAGTCTACGTCTACAATGAAACACAAGCAGACATTCTAGCATCAATTGTGGCCATCTCATCAATCCGTGAAGGAGTCATAAGTTAATTAGCAGCAAACAGGGTCTTCTAGCATCAATAATCTGGTCGTTTGTTCATCAAAAGATTCCAGTTAAGCAATCAAGAATCCAACTTCTCTATTTGTTCTTATTCTTCAATTGTTCAATCATGAACTTAAGTCATAGTTCAATCAGGACTATAGCATACTTGTTAGGGCAGAACATGCATTATCCATGCTAATCATTCAGATGAACTAATCTTTCATCATGTCGAAACCTCCAGAAATTTCCAGAAAACAAGTTCAGAAGTAAGATTAACAATCACAATAAACAACAGACTCTCTCAATTCAATTTCTTCTGTAAGACTGTAATACAATAACAGAAAAAGAATGCAGAAAAGATCAAATCGAGTGTAAAAGACAAAAGTATGCAAAATCAATATTTCATTTCATATAACCACAAATTTCAGCAATTACTCATGAAGATTCAAATCCCCAAATTTAAACTAATTCACAAAAACCATCATATTACTACTATTAACACCGAAACCCTAGAAACAACAAATCTAACGCCCGAAACCGTAGAGAGCCTTCCTGCCTCTTGAGAGCATAGAAACAATCATAGCAGTAACAGTTTGCGACGAGCGTGCTCAGTGTAGGTGACGGCATCTCTGTGACATTCTCTAGAAAGATCTCTGGGAGTTGGTGAGGGCGGTGTAGTTTGGTGTTCCGACGAGTGTGTCGAATCGTGGTGGCGTTGGATTCCATCTCTTTCCCATTTCCTTGGTGTGTTTGGTGGAGAAATTGGGAGAGAATGAAGGGAGATGAACTGAAGAAGTGGTGGAAAATAGAGAGAGAAGAGATTGGAGTGAAGATAGGAGAGTGTGGTTGTTGATAATTAGTGGTTTCAGCCATTGAGAAGTCGTTGAGGGTTTACACCATTGTTGCTGAGTTGAGTAAGAGAGAGACAAATAAGAAAGAACATAGGTGATAGGGGCAAATTGTCAAAAAATCACAAAATTTAACACCGTTACCTCATTAAGGCATATGAGCTAACGGAAGAAGCTCAAGGTATTGAACGCGTTTTGAAAAACTCGGGGGTATATGAGCTAATACGCGAAAGCTCAGGGTATATGGGGAAAATCCATTAATTAACATGATGATTGTAATGGGAAAGACATAATCAAAGTAAGAATAATTAAAAGCATAATAAAACCTAGAATAATTGAAGCAATAATCAAGAACCTAAAAATAATTCAAAGCAATAATAAAGCATAAACAATTAAAGCAATGAGAAAACAATTAAAGAAGAAAATAATTACCAAAGTATGATTGCAATTGATGAATGAATGAATGATTTCTATTGAAAGTGCCAAAGTTAGGGTTCTTGCAATAATACGTAATTGGGGTTTTTCTCTCCTTGAAATTATTATGGAATCAAAGATAATCCAAGAATTCGGATTTCTATCCTTTAAACATCAAGAAATTTTCTAAATTAAACTAGCTTGCTAAATTACAATCATGCCTTCATTAAAAGCAATTTAAAAGCCGACTTAAGTGAAAAATCGAGCCTCAATCCGATCGGATCGGGTGTGATCCGATCGGATAGATCCAATTTAGGCAGCTGAATTATCGTCTTCTAGAGGCTATATCTCAGCTTCGGTGGTCCAAATCACGCATGTGACCTATCAAATCGAAGTCTCGAAGTCTAGTTTCCAATGCAGCTAAAATGCACCAATCCGACGAACGAAACATAATTTTGGTCAAAAGAGTGAGCATGTATCAACTTTTTGTGTGCTCCACTCTAGCTCTTTGCCACTTCTACTAACTCGTAGTGCTTGCAATAAGCCGAAATTCACTCCAATAATGGAACCCTAAATTCTCAAACTAACAACAACATTAGTAGCAAAGAGGGCTTAGGAGGCAAAAACATTCGATATAGCAAGAGAAATGGGAGAAAACATATATAAATACAAATCACGACCACTTACACTTTTTCTCTCCTTCTTTCTTTTTCGTCTTCCACTTTCTTCCTTTCTTCCTTTTCGCTCCCTTCTCTCCACTTCTGTCTTTCCACTTCTTCTCCTTCTCCACTCTTCCCTTCTTCCCATTCTTCGTTTCACTCTCATCCTTCTTCTTCTACTCTTCTCCTTCTCCTTCTTCTCCTCTCTTCTTCTTCTTCTCCTCCTTCTTCTTCTCTCCCTTCTCTCTTCTTCCTTCTTCTTTTCTTCTCCTCTCTTCTTCTTCTCATCCTCCTTCATTCTCCTCCTTCTTCCTCCTTCCTCTCTTCTTTCTCCTTCTTCTTCTTTCTTCTTCTTCTTCTCCTTCTTCTTCTCCTCTTCTCCTCCTTCTCTCTCCTCCTTCTTCTCCTCCTTCTTCTCACTCCTTCTCCTCCTCCTCCTCCTTCTCCTCTCTCTTCTCCTTCTTCTCTTCTCTTCTCTTCTTCTCTTCTTCTCTCCTTCTTCTTCTCCTCTTCTTCTCTTCTCCTTCTCTCTCTCCTTCTTCTTCCTTTCTTCTTCTTCTCCCTTTCTTTCTTCTTCTTCCTTCTTTCTCCTTCTTCTTCTCTCTTCTTCTCCTTCTTCTTCTCCTCTTCTTCTCCTTCTTCTTCTCCTTCTTCTTTCCTTCTTCTTCTCCTTCTTCTCCTCTTCTTCTCCTTTCTCTTCTTTCTCCTCTTCTTCTTCTTCTTCTTCTTCTTCTTCTTCTTCTTCTTCTTCTTTCTTCTTCTTCTTCTTCTTCTTCTTCTTCCTTCTTCTTCTTCTTCTTCTTTTCTCTTCTTCTTCCTTCTTCTTCTTCTTCTTCTTCTTCTTCTTCTTCTTTTCTTCTTCTTCTTCTTCTTTTCTTTTCTTTCTCTTCTTCCTTCTTCTCTTCTTTCTTCTTCTTCTTTCTTCTTCTTCTTCTTCTTCTTCTTCTTCTTCTTCTTCTTCTTCTTCTTCTTCTTCTTCTTCTTCTCTTCTTCTTTTCTTCTTCCTTCTTCCTTCTTACTTTTAGGTACCCTCCTTCTTCTTCTCCTCCTTCTACTCATTGACACGTTGTTCTTTCTACGAAGTAGGGTTGGGTCAATTCCTTGGCCTCCAACACTTCAACTATCTGAACTCAAACTCTGTGAGGGTGCTTCTCTTTCCGCCTCAGAGTCCAATCGTCCCAAGGCACCTTGGCGGAGGGTGTCTTGATTTTAGGAGATTGAAACACCTCTTGGCGATAAGCGCCTTTCAGTGCCACTTCTCAAATTTCATTTGGTGTTGGCTTATTAGATGGAGTTTTAATAAAAATTCGGAAAAGAGGAAAAAGAGAAGGCTTTTTGGAATAAAGACAGTGAAAAGGGTAATTGCATAACAACTTTGGAACAACAATTGAATTTATAGCAAGAATAGTAAGGGAGTGTACTTAGTAACCCTCCTGTTTCATGTACTACTTCTCATTATCACACTAGACACCCTTTGGTGTTTTCACCATCCAACATTGTTTTAAGTTATGTTCAGTTAATTTTGACTTTTCCAATGATTTATGAGGCTTTTTTTTTGTACAAAACACTACAAAAAAGGAGTGTCATAGCGACACTTTTATATCAACACTTTTCCAAAGTGTCTAGCCATCAACCATATGTTTATTTTTTCAGTCTCGATATATTTGTAATATCCCGTATTTTTGAAGATAATTTTCAAAGTATTAATTTATATACATTTTTATTTTTTTTTAATAATACAAGGTATTTTGGTATTTTAACACAATGTTTTGAAATTTTGGAGCCAAAAATATTTAAATTTTGGAGGCAAAAAAGTATTTTTCCAATAACATGAGTGTGTTAATAAAAAGGATTTCTTAAATTAGAGGTTGACATCTTTTAATTGGAAAAGGGAAACAAATAAATAAATAAAACAATAAATTTTTGAACAAAAAAAAATCAATATGGGTGATGAACCACACCGAAGGCAAAGAAAAAAGGTCCAATATATTTTGTTGGTCCATCTTTCACCTTTCCTAAAATTTTACAAGCTTGTGTTTCCAAGTGAATGATTTTCCATCCTTCCTAAATATTTTTTCATGGTGTGAATACTTTCCCATAAATTATTAAACTCTTCAACCTCTACCACACAAAGTGTGTCCGGTAGTATTAATTATCTAAATTCCACCCCAATTGCCAGAATACACTCTAAATACCCTCAATTCATTTAATGACCCTTCACGCATTTTCTACACAAACAAATTCTCACCACGCTCAATTTCTTTCTCTCTTCATATCTTTCCCTCTTCTCCTCAGACCAGTATCACTCACTCAGGCGCTTCTTAGATTGGTTCCCGTAGCTTAGCCAGTAACAGAGTTGACCAACCCCTCATCCTTACGCGATGCTAGGATACCATACTTCCAATTCCACGGAATGTTGACGACACCTAAGTGGGAGTACGCGCTCAAC
Organism: Bassia scoparia; assembly: GCA_008642245.1. Classification (NCBI taxonomy): domain Eukaryota; kingdom Viridiplantae; phylum Streptophyta; class Magnoliopsida; order Caryophyllales; family Amaranthaceae; genus Bassia; species Bassia scoparia. The sequence continues at coordinate 34,546 of SNQN01001987.1, read as the reverse complement.
TAATTGATGCCTCGTGAGTCACACTGCGACTAGGGTCCTAGGTCAGTCCTTGACCCGGGGTGAAACACCTCGGACCAGAGGCTACAGCCCAGTGAAATCTTGGATCAGGACATCATCAAGGTAGCCATCAGACTTCGAATATTGGGACCCAGGGAGGCGAGCTTCGTATCTAGAAACCTGGCATGGTCTCTACCGGCCGTCTTAGGTCCTTCGGATCAAAGGTCCAGGTTGGCCCAATGTCCAGAATGAAATTAAGGAACGTTGTGGATTTTGTTTAATTTTTCGGCAACGGCTTCCCGGTTCAAGGTAGCCGCACGCAAATAGCCCTCTCATGAGGATGGAAAACCAAGAGGTTTTCCCCAGGTATCAGACATGTGGGATGGAACCGGAATAATTATTAAACATTTTTTTTTTTTTTAAAATTTAAAAACTAAATGTTTATATTTATGTCTGTATTCTCCCAACAAGTTCTATTTCTCCCTACTAAATGTTATATTTATGTCTGTATTTTTCGCCCAAATTCCCAAAACAGTTTCACAATTTCAAACTTCACTTTCAACAAACGAACCCGCTAAAAATATCCGAGCCTCAGTTACCCTCACTCATACTTATCGGCGTTTCCTAACTCTGTAGTGCGGAGGTCTTGGGCGCTAACGTGGACTTGGCTGTTTGGTTGGCTTTTGACCACTCTGCCCGCTGCTGTAATGTATCCAACCGCACCCAACCCTCATCTCAACTCTCGTAGTGATGCGCATCACTAGATTAGCTCGCAAGTTTGCAAAGCTGCAGCTTTCGTAGGCACCCCCTTGTCGTGGCCCTACGCTCGACTCATCTAGCAATGATGTGCAGAGGCCGATTCCCATTTGGTAGCCGTCGTCGTAGAGGCTTTCACTAAACTTCCTCGCACTCTTCATCGGCTTCCAGCAGATTTCCAGAAACCCCCTGAAACCAGACAAGCAGAACACGACAATGAACCAAGCATTGTAATCACAAAAAAAAAGATCTTCCTCACTCTTATTTTTGTAAAAAGTCAATTTTTAATTTTGGATTGAAACTGTAAAGAAGGATATTAGTTGAGTGTTTGACCAATTCTCTTTTTCAATGTCAGAAGTAGTAGTTGAGTGCTTTCTTTGAGTGGTAGGGTTTTTTTTCATTTCTTTATTTTTTTATTTTATTCGACAAATTTAGAAGTAATGTATGAGTAATGCTTTATATTMTTTGTACAATTGTACTATAGGTTTGTAGCTGTAAATTTCTATTTTATTTATAATTTTGTTTTAAAAAAATTTAGGTCCAATAAGTCAAAAATCGGATCGGACCTTATTTTTCAGGTCCGGTCCAGGTCGGGACCGAAATCGATTCAAGTCCGGTCCAGGTCCTTGAAAATCTTAGATTTTGGTCTTCCGGTCCAGTCGATTCTGGTCCGGTCCGGTCCGGTTCTGGACTGGTGCTCAGCCCTAGCAGCCACTAGCAGCGCCACCAGCAGCACCGACAGCCACCGTCGGTGCACCACCACCACTCGACCCTCCTTCCTCCTCTTTCGGCTTTCCTCTTTTCCTTCTCATTGTTTTTAATTAATTAACACACATATAAAATAATTAATCGCATGTTTTATACTTCTAATAAATCTGAAAATTATGTTTTAATATTGTTTTGAGTATAAATAATTAATCACATGAGTTTTTAACATTATTTTTATTATTCTTTTGAATTTTGTGTATTTAATCACATGAGTTTTATAAATTATAAAATTAAGAATTTTATTCACAAATATGGATTTTGATATTAAAAAGGAGACATGCACATATAGAAGAGTTTTTTTTATGATTTTTGTGAAGTTTTAGGGTTTTTGTATTGATTAGAGCAATATTATATTGTAGGGGGATTTTTTTTGGTAAATTAAGAAATATATTGCACAATACCAAATATACAACCTAAGCTCTACCTAGGGGGGAACAACCCTACTATGTAGGCTCCTTTCACACCCTAGGCAAGCAAGCACTGGTGTCATGCCACCAGAATTTCAAAGTAACAAGCCAATGTTGATATTTTGGCAAATACATCCCATAGTCATTAACATTTTACACCTCTACCTGATAACAAACTGGATTGCATTACAAATATTCAAAATAGTAGGCACATGCCCATTCCATAAGGCTTCATTTCTGGCCCTCCATATGTGATAAAACACAGAAGCAACAATCATGATATATACCATTTTCTGAGCTTTATGCAGACCTTTAGCTCTTCTTAGTTGGGAGCACAAATGTTTCGGAGAGCAGAACATGAAATTAATGTACAACTGATGTATTGTATTAATATATGGTTTTTTCCCCTCATTCTCTTGCTTTATTGAATGGTTTTTTGCCTTCTTAAGGCCCTCTTTGCTACTAATGTTGTTTGCTTAGTGTTTGAATAAGGTTTAGGTTACTTCKATTGATTTGGAGTGATTTTGGGACTTATTTGCGAGCACTACGGAGCTTCAGGAGGAGTAGCAAGGAGCTAGGAGTGGAGCGACACAAGGAATGATCGTTGCGGAGCATCGATGTTGAAACATGCTCACTCTTTTGGTCATAAATCYTGTTTTGTATGTTGGAATGGTGCGATTCTAACTGCATTGGAAACTAGACTTCGAGAGCTTCGATGTGTTAGGGCATATGCCTAATTTGGATCAACAGATCTCGAGATATGGCCTTCGAAAGACGGACAAGTGAAATTGTCCCAGATGGAGCCAATCCYATCGGATCATGTGTGATCCGATCGGATTAGAGCCTGATTTCTATCCTTTAAGTCGACTTTTAGTTGGCTTTTAGTTTAGGGATATAATTTTAATTAGCAATATTATCTATCTTAGAGGAATTTAACAGTATTTAAAGAGAGAGATCTTGATTTGTAAAGGGGATCACTTCATACTTCAGATTATTAGATTAGTTTAGTTTTAGAATTAGTATTCTCTCCACAAAACCCTAGTTTTATTTCTCCATCAATTGAAGCATTCAAGGTATTTTTCATTAGTTTCTTCTTTATTATTTTCTTATTATTGATTATTGTTTATTGTTKTTATTATTTTCATTAGATTTCTATGATGATTCTTAGGTTTATTAGTGCTATTGTTTTTATTGATTTAATTATGCTTGAGTAGTTTCTTTTCTAGGATAATTGGGGATCTATAACAATATAATTAGCAGGTTTTGGGTTTGATTCAATTCGTACTTTGGCAATTTATCGAATTCCTAGTTAATTGTTCTTCATGTTATTCAATTCGGTAGTGCACGACATAATTGCGTAATTAGATTAGTCACGAGTTTCTAGATCTAGCGATTGAACTTGAGGTCTTCTTGCTGGTGTGTGCTAGATCTGCTGTATCCCATCTCGGCTAGTCGTCCGGGAGAATTAAACTTGAGGTAACGTCGCGTATAGTCACGATTGCGTATAGCAATGTCTTTTTGTAAATGTTTGCATTGCGTGTACACAATTTGGCTAAGCTGGTCGTTCAAGGATGATACACTTTGACTGAATGTTGCTTTGACTTGATTACTTTCGACCTTACTGATGTCTATGCTTCTGAGACTTCATTCCTACGCTTGTCGTAGCTTCGTAGGTTATTTGTAGAATTTGATGACTTTCAGCCTATTGAGCTTGCTTAGGGATTTTGGTCATGTGCAGACTTTGAAATTGTTGAATTTCCGGGAAGTACAACGACATTTGAACGCAACGGGCTTCGCGCGTACACAAGGCCCATAAGAAGCTTGATTTTGACCAAAATAGCCGAATCGGCGCAATAGCCAAAATTCACTGATTTTGGCAATATCGGCTATTATGCATTTTAGCCTCATTTGTCATTCTCTTTACTTGTTTGTCAAGCTTTCTCTAAACTCCATTGCTCATCTTGGAATTGCTTGAAAGGCTTTGTTTGCTCATCAAACCCAAGTTTCAAGTAAGTCACTACTTCAAACTTGAAATATCACTTGTAAGTGCAATATAATACTCAAAATCATGTTGTTATCCTTGTCAATTGTTAATTAAATTGGCTGTCTCCTGCTTGTGTATGCTTGAAATTGTCGAATGCTTTGAATTCATTTATGAGCTTTTGCAACTTGTTCATTAAATTGTTCAATTTGAATGATTTAGCCATTGTAAGTTGCACTTGAAGAAGATATGAATAGTAGCTTGCTATGCCACCTTGTTGAATTATGCACATTGCCTGTTTTATTCTTGTTGTATATGAATAAACTTTTCCATGCTTCTTTGCACAATGTGATGCCCATGTAGAGTTCACCATTGTAAGTAGCTTAAAGCTGAAAAAAGCACTTTATGTGATGACTTGCTAAATTAAGGATTATAACATGTGAGTGAGCATATGCACCTTCTTAAACCCTCGTTACATATAAATTTGCAAGTGAATTGTGCATCCGTTAGGCTTGTTACTCACTGGGAAAAGGGTGTCTTTCTCGCCTATTATGCTTGCTATTATTCCAACGCTAGGAAATTGTGCATTTCCTCAACCATGGTTTGTTGATAACTGTAGCCCCCAGAGGCCTTTGTTTGTGTGGCTGGATGTCCATTTTAGCCATATGCGCCTATTTTTTTTCTGAATCTTGCCGATTCTACTTGTAGCATCCAGTCGAAGAGGAAACAAAGTGCGTAGTTCCATCGAGATGGAGGCGACAATTGGATAATCGATTGCTGCCCTAGATCACCCGTTTCAATCGTCCGAGAATGGATGTGATAGTTGCTTTCCCTTGTCTGGTTGTCTTTGTTTTGCCTTGTTGCTAATCTTGTATCATCTCTTGGAGCTATGACCGTACTCGACTACTACCATCTCATTGATTGGCATATCTTGTTTAGAGAGTTTAGCACTATGGAGAGTATGGACATCCTCGGCAATGCGCTCTAGGATTTTTTCTCACCTGGTTAGTTAGTCATAATCACTGTCTCCCAGGATTCTGGCGTTCGGCCCTGATGAGTGGTTTAGGACACCACAAACACCTTTCACTTCCCGTGGGGAAATGGTCTGACCCCCTACGATTTTGCGTATGACTGGGCTTGCTTCACTGAAAGCTTGTCCTTTGGATGACAAATCAGGCTTCTGATCCTCGTTGAGATGAGTTGGTCCGATTGCTCCTGCCTACGATTGTTGAGTGTGATAATCGAGCATCGTAAAGCGTGTCATGAGGCCAGGAGCTGCGCACCACATGAGCAGTCAGCCAGATTTTTTCCTATAGCATTGCCGCATTCACAATTTAGCCTTGAAAATCCTCCCTTTCACGAGCATCCTTTTTTTTGAAGCACATCATCAAGCATTAGCAAAGTCTCTCTCTATTGATTTGTTGCAAATGCTCGATTGTAATGAAATGAAATGTAAAGCAATGTAAGAGATTTTAAACACTAAGGGTTGTAATGAGACTTAGGGCGTTCAAGAAACCTATATAAGCAATAAGGCCAAGAGAAAACTTGCCAAAAATCAAAATTCGACAAAATGCTCGATTCTGGCGGAATACGCCCACCTGGCCCTATATTACGCCTAGTTTGATTAGTTTTGGCGATTTTGCTCCTTCTAGCTGCCACATCACATGGCACACATTCTTGGTCCAAGCTAGTCCTACCCTGCATTTTCAGAGAAACAAGCTAGCATTCCCTAACAACGCAACACAACAATACACAATAACACAAGACGATCGACGTGTCTTCGAAGATTAATTACATGCATTGATTAGTTGCAAGTTGGCTTTTGCAAATTGAAGCAAAGCTCAACATTACAAAAACGAGCTATGTCTAGAGTCGTACACAAGTCTAGGCGTATTTACACAAGCATTCGAGTCTAAACTAGAGTCGAGTCAAGTCGTGTCAAGCAAAAATGAACAAATAAAGTCTAAGTAGGTCTAAGCTATGTCTTAAAATRAACAAATACAAAGCTAGGGTCACCCCCTTCCCTACAGGTGACAGGTACATCTACTGCTCGCGACACGTTGAAAAATCAAGTGACGCTAGCACCTGCAAGGTAGACTCGTCCAGCAACTCATTAGGAAAATGAACTGCGGTAGAGGTTCCCGGTATGGTAAACTAGGACGATGGTCCAGGCTGAGAACGGGAAGTCGAAGCTCCACCCCGGTTAGGGACTGGTCTTAACTGTACATCGATGTCGTCATCATCATCCTCATCGTCGCCCTAACAAATCTACAAAGGATTTTCAAGTTAAAAAATGGGTTCCCAACCCTACAAAACATTGAAATCACGAGATTTGGTGCACTTACTGAGTCTCTCAGCTGACAATAGGAGTATTTCTTGGCATCTATTATTCCTAGRAGCCTCATAACGCCTGCCCGWGACATCTATTTCATAAAACAGGCAAGTCAGCACYTGAGTGAACACTAGCAGGAAAGGACAGAAGTGAAATGTCCCCTACCTGACCAGCTCTAGGGGGCATCGAGTTCTGAGCARGCCTAGCAACCGGAGAAGCAAGCTCAATGAAATCATCAAAGCAAGGACGGATCCTCAAGTCAGCAAAGGGGATCTCA